>ML814115.1:115450-133310 GCA_009831015.1 Picea engelmannii | reverse complement strand
ACCAAGGAGACATTTTCATTTTGAATCATCTTATACTTGAACATTTAAGTGGGGTAAAAGGAGGTTTCCCCCTCGAAGAGACTTATTATCTGAAATTATCTCTTTTTCAAGGCATTGAGTACTTTTTCTGAGGTTTTTCTATGCTATATTGATATTTGGTTCTTAACATTGAAATCACGCCACCTGTCCAACTGTGTACATTACATTTGGTCTGGATGTTGTCACATATAATAGGCTACCAATCATTGACCTGTATTGCCTCTAATCTGTAGACTTTGAATCATAATATTTTCTCAACTTGCAACTGGTTTGCATGGGAGTGATAACTGGTTTGCAATCTTCCATTCTGAACATCTTTATCATTTCTCTGATATACTTGGTTTGAGAAATAAAAATTCCTTGGTTGCTTTGACGTATCTGAAGACCCAGAAAGAAGGATAGTTCTCCAAATAATGACATTTCAAATTCATTATGCATGTCCTTTGCAAATTTCTGGCTTAACCTGTCATCAGTACTTTCAAAAATAATATCATCAACATAAACTTCAATTAATAAAATATTATCTTGAGTTTCCTTGATGTAGAGGTTGTTGTATACACTTCCTTTTCTGAACCCTGCATGTTGTAGATATTTATCCAGTCTAGAGTATCGTGCTATAGGAGCCTGTTTTAGACCATACAAGGCCTTCTTTAATTTACACACATAATCTGCATTCTCTGACAACTGAAATCCTTCTGGTTGTTCAATGTAGACTTCTTCTTCAAGTTCCCCATTTGGAAACGTTGATTTTACGTCCATCTGATACACTTTAATATTTTTGGAGCATGCGTAAGCTAAAAGAAATCAGATTTCTTCCATTCTGGAAATTGGGGCAAATGTCTCTTCAAAGTTGATTCCTTCAACCTATGCATATCCTTTACATACCAATCTAGCTTTGTTCCTTGTGACCTGTCCATCTTCATTCAATTTATTCATGTATACCCACTTTGTGTCGATCACATTCTTATCCTTTGGTCTTGGAACCAATCCCCAAGTGTCATTTTTCTCTATTTGATCCAATTCTTCATCCATGGCCTTATTCCCAAATTCATCCTTAATGGCCTCTTCAAAACAGGTTGGTTCAATCGTAGATGAGAGTGTTAGGTGTGTTTGTTCTGGTGAATAGATTCTTCTTCTAGTCTCAACTCCTGCATCTTTGTTTCCGATAATCTAATCTGAAGGATGATTCTTCTGTACTCGTCTGCTAGGTGTCTTTTGAGGCACTTTCTATGTTGCTTCTATCGGATCCTCTTCATCTTCCCCTTCTACTTCTTTTTCATCTTCTGCTTCTTCTTCGTAAAGTTGTTCCATTGATTCATTTTCTTCTTCCTTTAATTCTTGTCTACCTGTTTCATCAATTGTTAAGTTGATGTTTTCCACAACTTTGTTCAATCTCAGGTTGTAACACTCGTATGCGTTCCTTGTACTTGAGTAACCAACAAGCACTTCTTTGTCCACACGAGAGTCAAACTTTCACGTTCTGCCATCTTCTCTTTTGATGTAGGATTTGCTTCCAAAAACTCTGAAGTTATTCACATTTGTTAGGCTTCCTCTCCATAGCTCGTAGGGAGTTTTGTCAGTGTTGTTTCTGAACATTACTCTATTTTGAATGTGAACTATTGTATGCACTGCCTATGTCCAAAAGATATCTGTCAATTTGGAATCCATTAGCATTGTTCGAGCAAAATTTCTCTAGAAAATATACCAAATATATATACCAATATAACCATCAAAATTTCTCTAGCAATACATCACACTATCCATAACCAAATACCATAAACCATTACATCAACCCATGTGCCACAACCTCACTGTTATACAACCTTTATCTGTAACATACCTCAACCAAAATCCCTTGTCAATTTCATCATCCAAATCTGATTTGTAACTCTGTAATAGACCTGGTGTATATGAGCACATACCTGCAAAACTTCCTTAACTTTAACAACAAGAGACTATCATTTTCATCAAACTTTACTTTAGTCTCACATGACTAGTTTGTGATTAGTCAACAACCCTAACTTGAAATAATCATAACTATGTACCTGTAATGAATAAAGATCTGAAAATAGTACACAATGTTCTTCAGTGTGTTTTATGCAATTCCTCTAGGTGTCACTACTTGGAACCTCTCGGAAATGGAGTTATAGAAAAAATGGCATACCTTGTTGAATTTTGCCTTATTCTAGACAGCGAACTTGTAGAGCGTGCCCCGGACAGAATATTTGTTGTATGGATCTAAAAATTGTACACATAATACGACGAACTGTAATATAACCAACACATTTTGTATTACTGAATTTGGATCTGTTATAAAGAAGTTATAATGTTTTTACCCGAAACACATGTGTTAGACTAGTTTCAGGACTAGCCACAAACCCTATTTCCCATGGAGTGTAACTCCAAAAATACAACAACCCACAAGTTGAAATTTGTACCACAACTACTTGGATACGTTTCCTCAATGGCCTCCCAATTTCACGGTCTGATTCATTCTAGAAAAACATTTATTGCAAAAATGGTGAGATGACCTGTAAATAACATACCTTAGAAAGCATCATCAAAAGAATTTATCCTCCCTTGAATTTCGGTCTTCTTTACTTCACCTTCCCTCTGAAATTCAGCTTAGATATTCTTTCGTTACCTCAGTCACTTGTAGATATTCAATATGCTCAAGAGTAATTTAAATTAGAGAGCCTTGCCTCTTATTTATACTTTCATGTAGCTTCCTTAGAAGCATCTTCTAGACCACTTTGTCCACATAGCCACTTTGTCCACATAGTCACCTATGTCCAACTTTGACCAATTTTCCACTTGTCCATATATCCAATAGCCACTTGACTACTTAACCCATTTTTTTCATTTTAGGGTTAACCTTCTTATAACCACTTTCCATAATTAGAAAGTTCTCCATTTACTTTATTATTTAAATAATCCTCCTTGACTTTGTGACTTCACTTTATTATTTAAATAATCCTCTTTGACTTTGTCACTTCACTTTATTATCTAAATAATCCTTTTTGACTTTGTCACTTCATTTTATTATTTAAATAATCCTCTTTGACTTTGTCACTTCACTTTATTATTTAAATAATTTTTTTTTACTTTGTCACTTTACTTTATTATTTAAATAATCCTCTTTGACTATGTCACTTCACTTTATTATTTAAATAATTTCTTCTTTGCAAGCACTTTGACTTCTTTGACCTTTTGGGGCTTCAAGCCAACATATGAGGGTCCTCCAACTTTGTAAGGCCATAACTCTCAAACCGTGAGGAGTTATGTGATGTTCCACATACCACCAAAAATGGCATGACATGCATTGTCCATCTAGAATAGTATTACATGCAAATATATCAAAACTCATATCGTTATACATCAAACAAACTTGGGTCCATTACCTAAACCTTTGTGCTACCGGAATTCTCTACCGGACTTTCTTCAAGGGTTGACATCAATGACAACCAACCCAATTAATCAACACCTGGCACACGCGAAAGACGCACAAGGTCGTTGGTTCATGAACGTGTTCTTAGTCTGATTTCCTCTAAATCATCAAGCTCGTCCTTTGTACCTCGTGTTGAATGATGAGAGATGTCTTAATGCTCTCCTTTCAGCAGATCTCCTTCCATCGACTTCAACTCATCTATTCTAGAGACGAGACTTAGAGTCCAATGAGTACCTAGAGGCTTGCAGTCATTGGTGGAAGGTTCTCTCGCCATCGACAATTGGGAATACATCAATGTCTCTTGATCGATGGATTCTTCAAGTGTTAGACCCTGACTCCTTTATTCACACTTGTAAGAATGTACTCGGTTCCTTGATACCTACTTTCATCATCGGTAGGTTGTCTCACATTTCTTAACGGTATATCTCAATGACCGATAATCAAACAAAGTCTCATTGTGTTCGACCTCAACTCCTTTATTCACATGATGTAGACTTGCACCTTTGGTGGATTGTGTAGAAGACTTGAAGACATCAGTTTATAGTCGCAGCTTTTCTGAGTTGTTGCTACCTTTTCATTGGACCAATACATGTGTGACTTCAGTGATCATGGGAGATCAGATTGTACTCCATTGTATACAGATATCTTCATATTGATTTTGAGACTGGTTTTACTGGGCCTTGTTCGTGACTATCACAACCCTTGGCATGTAACCACATTTGTATTTGCTTATTCATGGCCATGGATAGTTGTTTGGTATTTTTCACATGGATCTGCAATGTAATTCAAATTGGCAGCCATGTATGCAAAGTCAGTACAAATTATAATGAGCAACTAGTTCTTCCAGTTGGGTCCCCATTACTCCACTTTTGGGTTTTATAATGTATTTTGGCCATCGCGGATACTCCTTTGACCTCACACATTAGGAAGAATTTATTGTAGAAATATTTGACTCACCCTATGCAATCTTGCATAGAGGGAATTTTTCTATTTCCCTACGCAGACTTGAAGTCCCTTTTTGCAAACCCCAGAGCTAAAAAAAAAAAAAAAAAATCACATATACGCGCCCTGCCTATATTACAGCATGTGTATGTTAAAATAATGTAACTACAAAGTGTATTCTTATTATTATTTGATATATTATTCATTGAATCAATCCCCATTGCAGATTGATCATGTCAATTATTATAAAGGACCAAATCCCCTTTTGCGGATTGGTCAAAAGATAATTGTAATAGGCAGAATAAGAAGTCGGCCCCATAAGATATTAAAGAGGCCCTGAAATATAATAAAGGTGGTTATAACCACCCAATTGGAGAAGTCAGCTCTGCCAGTGAAGAGATGCTTCACATGTGCTAGTCTTGTATAAATAAGGAGGCTAGTGCCTCACTTAGACACACAACTCACTTACTCATTGAGAGACAAGTTTCGGATATGCAATTAGAGAAGAAGGAGAGAGAGTGGTGCATCTTTGGGAGAGGATCTTATGTATTAGTTTGAGTTATCTCTTGGTATTTTATTGGCTATCTATAATAAGGAAGTTTTGTTCGGTTTTCTTACCCTAGAGGGTTTCCCAGGATAAATGTTGTGTCTCTTGTGATTGTATATTTCTTAGTGATCTTGTATTATGCTATTGTTATCTATTGAAATGTAAAGAACTATAATAATGGCTTAAACATTAACATGGTATCAGAGCCAAGCTGAAGAGAACATCTTTCACAAGAGTGAAAAACGTCACTGTTGTCGTACATGCAAATTGGGGCTTTTTGATGGTGAAGCTTTTTAGCCCTAAAACCACCTAGAAAAGTGTGCCCTCCCCCAAGGATTACTTTGGCACTCTCAGTGCACCTTTTCAGTGGCTGGATCTCCCGAAAAGTGAAACCCTAGTTTCACAAAGTACCAGAAGTACCAGAAAACTAGTGTACCAGAAGTACCAGAGTACCAAAGGTACCAGAAAACCAGAAACACCAGTCCAGAAATCAACAAATCAAGTTTGAAGGAGAAAAAGTTGGATCTTCTTAGATCCAAACACACCAGGCTACTTGCCTCAGCCAAGCGCACCTCCTAGTAAGTTCAGATTTTGATTTTGAGCACTTTCATTTTTTGATCATTTTCCTAGCTCCAAGTAAAAGATGTCTGCAAGCATTAAGCTTGTTGACAAGCTAGAAGGAGTGGAAAACTTTTGTGCCTAGAAGTATAGGATTGGCCTCATTCTTGAAGAGAATGACTTAGCAAGATTCATCAAAGAAGAAATATTGGAACCCATCGATGCTGCAGAAAAGGCAAAGCATCAAAAGGACACAATCAGGGCCAAAAGAATCATTGCATATTCAATCAAAGACCACATGATTCCTTATGTGTCATCTAAGAAGACTCTGAAATAAAGGTTTGATGCCTTGACCAGACTTTATGAAGGAAAGAACATAAGCTGGAAGATGAATCTAAGAACTCAACTGAAGAATACAAGAATGCATCCAAGAAGAAACAAGAGTAGCGAATCATGAAGCGTTACTAGCAAGAGATGATAATCAAGACCTAGCTGCTCACAACAAAGGAGGAAGGAAGAAACCATACTTCCAAAAGGAGAATCATAAAGAGCCTCAACAGTCAAACAAATCCAA
Source organism: Picea engelmannii (assembly GCA_009831015.1). NCBI lineage: Eukaryota > Viridiplantae > Streptophyta > Pinopsida > Pinales > Pinaceae > Picea > Picea engelmannii. Next base: position 127,202 of record ML814115.1, on the reverse strand, counting down.
TCATAAAGAATCTCATCCAAGGAGATTTTAGAAGAAGGGACAACAAAAGGAAAGAGACTACTCATCTATACACCACTATCATTATGCCAAGATGGGACATATTGTGAATTTTTGTCCAGACAGATGAGAAGAATACAAGAGAAAACATAAGAGGCACCATGCTCATGTAGTTGAAGATGAAGAGCCACGCGCAAAGATGATAAGAGAGCAGATCAAAGACCGTGTCTTAATCTCGGCCCTCTCAGGATCTGTAACACCTGGAAAGGACACTTGGCTCATTGATAGTGGTGCATCCAAGCACGTGACGGGACAAAGAAACATTCTCTCTTGTATCTCAGAAAATAAGTTTTCTCATAAAGTGACACTTGGAGATGATTACCAATATGCCATCAAGGGAGTGGAAGAATCAAACCACAAATTGAATTCAGGGAATTCATTGAAGATGAAGGACATACTATATGTACTAGGTTTGACCAAGAACCTACTCTCCATTTCAGCTTTAGAAAAGAAAATCTTCAGAGTTGCCTTTATAGATGGAGAAGTTCTCATGTGGGCTAAAGGAGAAACCTTAAATGAAGCAATCATTATTGGAAGTGAAGAAAATGGCATGTATAAACTAAAGGGTCACTCAGAGGCTGCCATGACCCATGCCATTGAAAACTCATGTGAACTTTGGCATAGAAGATTAGCTCACATCAACTACAAGGCGCTACCATACATATGCAAATAGGTCACAAGTTTACCAGAACTCAAAGGTGACCATGAAGGCGTATGCAATGGATGTGCACAAGGGAAGAACATCAAGAACCCATTTCCAAAGAGAGACAGCAAAGCAGAAGGAGTCATAGAGCTCATTCATTCGGATGTATGTGGCCCAATGCCATCGTCCTCCATTAGTGGGTATGTATATTATGTATCATTTATTGATGATTAGTCTCGTAAGACCTGGATATACTTTTTGAAATCTAAAGATGAACTATTCAGTAAGTTCAAGGAATTTAAATCCTTGATAGAGAATCTTTCTGAAAGAAAGATTAAGATACTCAGGTCAGATAATGGAGCAGAATATACATCAAAAAATTTTATGAACTTCTGCAAAGATGTTGGGATCAAGAGGGAACTCACCACTCCCTATAATCCCCAACAAAACGGTGTAGCTGAACGAAAGAACAGAACAATAATGGAAGCTGTGAAGACTATGATCCATGATCAAGATCTTCCTATGTGCTTATGGGCAGAAGCAACAATGGCAGTTGTATATGTGCAGAACCGATTATCCCATAGTGCACTTGGGCTCAATACTCTGGAAGAGATGTTCACCGGAAAGAAGCCATAGGTAAGCCATCTCAAAATATTTGGCTACCCGGTATTTATGTTAGAGAATAATGGAAAAATTGAATGTATGTTGTTACAAGGCGGTTCAAATCCGTTTATATCAAAATCTGTTTAACCTGCTCTGCTGCTATATATATGTATTGATTTCTTAAGATATTGGAATACAAAACAGATTCATGTTATTCCTGTGCAAGATCTGCGTGCTCTCTCATTTTCTAATATGGTATCATAGCCTGGCTGGGCTTAATCCCTCACGGGAGTGCCCAGGATGATGTGAGAGCCGTGGTTTAATGAGCTGTAGGAGAGTAAATTAACAGATTGTTCTGAGTTTCAATGTTTTTTGTTTCAGTAATTGTTGATCTGTTGCCTGGAGAAGGTCGCATCTGTTCGCATTTGTGCGTGGAGGAGGTTGCATTAATTCGCTAATCAGAAGGATTTGGGAAGGGTGCTGTGAGAGGGCCTATTCGCCAGAAGAGGAGATCCAATAGAAAATCGTTGTCCAAGATCTTGGAGAATAGAGCATTGAGCTGTAAGAAACGAATTCGTTGTTTACGGATGTATTGCTTGCTCACTAATTAATTTATGTGTCCCTCATAATTGTTCTCACTAAAGGGCGTCGTGCAAAAGAGATTTGTGTCAGTATATCACCAGTGTTGCAGGCTCTCACTATCGCAACCAAAGCAGATCTCGAAGATCAAAGACCCGTTTAGGTCATTAGCTCTCATATCTGTGATTAATTGCAGAAATCTCAATTTATGATGAATCGATGGCGCCAGGGTTTTGTGTGGGTAATGCAATTCACATAAGGACGATGATAATTTCTTCATGCAAATTTGTGACCAATTTTTACTGCCTTTCCTACCATATTATCATGTGCCCAAATTCTCCTTTGTTGCATCTGATTAATATATGGAAGGAAAGTTTTGACGGCGGAAGAGACTCAACTCGGGAGTCATCGTTGGTTGTTGCATTGAGTAGAGCTGCAGGATATATTTTTCATATTTGTGTGAAATTAGTTGTTTTGTTTATGTATGTTAGATATATTATATGTGTGTAGAAAGGTTAGTTGTTTAACTGATTGTTGAAAACATTTCGTACTTAGATCCTTGTCCTATATAACTGTTGAAATTTGCTCTTCGGGGGAATTTCACAGATGGAAGTGTATCAATAAAATGGTTCAGTGTCGAGACTATCCTTCAGGAGGTCGAGAAGCATCGGTTTCACAAAGAGTCCCAAAGATGGTCAGAAGCATTTTGACTTTAAATGTGTCAGTGGGTAGCTCGAATGTGTGGAGAAGAAAGAGCGGAAATCGGATGATTGCAGAGTGAGTTTCAGTGCTGAGGAAGACCAGATCAAACAGACAAATGAAAGTTCAAGTGTTGTAATGTAAGCATTAAAGGTGTGTTAGAAAATCCATTTCTCCATTAAGGGGGAGTGTTAGAGAATAATGGAAAAATTGAATGTATGTTGTTACAAAGCGGTTCAGATCTGTTTATATCGAAATCTGTTTAACCTGCTCTACTGCTATATATATGTATTGATTTCTTAAGATATTGGAATACAAAATAGATTCGTGTTATTCCTGTGCAAGCTCTGCGTGCTCTCTCATTTTCTAATAATTTATTCATATACCGAAAGAGAAGAGAAACAAGTTGGAACCTTTAGGAAAGAAGGGAATATTTGTGGGATACTATGAGGTCTCCAAGGCCTTCAAAATCTATGTACCAAGTCACCGTCACATTGAGATCAGCAAGGGCGTGACTTTTGATGAAGATGCAATGCTTAAGAAATAAAGAAGATGCTAGCTTGAAGAAGTATATGAAGAGGAACCTGTAATCCCTAGGACTATTGAACCAGTGAGGGAGGTTCCCAGGGCTATTGAACCAGTGAGGGAAGTCATAACTTCCCCTGATGAGGAATTACTAGAAGATCATGGCATGATAGAAGTTCAAGAACCTCCTCAGATGATGATCCTCCATAAAAGAAAACCATCTTGGGCTAGAGATCTTATTCAAGATGGAGAGAAGTATGGTGTTCCTAAAGGAACCACGAGACAGGTGAAAAGACCAAAGCCATTCTCCAGTTATACGACTTTGATGTGTGATCTTCTAGAGGAGGAGCCTACTTGCTTTGAAGAAGCCATTCAGAGGAAAGAATGGGCAGATGCCATGAAAAAGGAATACCAGTCCATAATAAAGAACAATGTATGGGAAATAGTTCCCAGACCGAAGAGTAAAGATGTGATATCCTCTAGATGGCTCTTCAAAATAAAACATGTTGCTGATGGAAGTATTGAGAAGTATAAAGAAAGATTCATCTCTCATGGCTTTTCTCAAAAGGAAGGCATTGACTATGAAGAGACATTTTCTCATGTGGCTAGATACACTTCGATCAAAACCATCATAGCTCTTGCAGCTAAGATGAAGTGGAAGCTGCACCAGATGGATGTGAAGACAGTTTTCCTAAATGGTGTCATCGAAGAGGAAGTGTATATAGAGAAACCTCAAGGATTTGAGGTTGAAGACAGGAAGTCTCATGTTTGTAGATTGAAGAAATCCTTATACGGATTGAAGCAAGCTCCTAGAGCTTGGTATGGCCGTATAGATAGTTTCTTGACGAGCTTAGGCTTTACCAAGAGTAAAGCAGACTCTAACCTCTACTTCAAGGTCATGAACGATGAGCCAATGATATTACTGCTATATGTGGATGACTTATTCTTAACTGGAGAAGAAAATCTCATCACTGAATGTAAGAAGAGACTTGCCTCAGAATTTGAAATGAAAGACCTTGGCCTAATGCATTATTTCTCAGGTCTTGAGGTATGGCAGAGTCCTGAGAGGATCTTCCTTAACCAAGAGAAGTATACAGTCTAAATCCTAAAGAGATTCGACATGCTGGAGTGCAAGTCCATGAACACACCCATGGAAGCAAAGTTGAAGCTGTTGGTTGACACTTCGTTAGAGTTGATTGATGCCACACTGTACAAATAGATTATTGGATCATTGATGTACTTGACGAACACCAGACCAAACATTTGTTTTGTCATGAACACCTTGAGTCAGTTTCTGATAGAACCCAGACATGTTCACCTAGTGGCTGCAAAACATGTGATGAGGTACCTTAAAGGTACAATAGATTGTGGTCTCATCTATGATGGAGATCATAATTTCACATTGAGTGGATATACTGATGCAGATTGGGCAGGAAGTGTTTCTGACAGGAAAAGCACTTCAGGATGTTGTTTCAGTTTGGGATCAGTTGTGATCTCGTAGCAGACTAGGAAGCAATCCAGCTTTGCACTCAGCACAATGGAAGAAGAATACATTGTTGTATGTTCTACCAGCTGCGAAGCTATATGGCTTCGAAATTTGTTGACCGGTCTATTTGACCTAGAGATGGAAACAACCACGATCCTATGTGACAACCAGAGCTGCATAAAGATAACAGAGAATCTTGTATTCCATGACAGGTCGAAGCACATAGATATCTGATATAATTACATCCGTGACATGGTGCAGAGAGGAGCCTTAAAACTCTAGTACATTAGCATGGATGAAAAGGTTGTTGATGTGTTGACCAAGCCTCTATCTCGTATAAAGTTTGAGCACTTTCGAGATAAGCTTGGTATAGTCCGAAAGGACCTTCCTCGAAAGGGGGAGTAGTTGTTGTGATGAGACATCTCTTGATTCCAACCGGATGGTTGTGACGTAAAGCAAGATGATGTGATGTGACTAGCACTGAGCTTCCGGATGGATAGTTGTGACATAAAGCTAGTCTAATATCTTTCTTTTGACCTGATGGTTGTGACGTAAAGCAAGACGAGTACCTTGCTTCCGACCTAATGGTTGTGACATAAAGCAAGATTATATGATGTGACTAGTATTGTGCTTACGGCTGGATAGTTGTGACATAAAGTCAGTCTAGTATCCTGCTTCCGACCTAATGGTTGTGACGTAAAGTAGGACGAGTACCTTACTTCCAACCCGATGTTTGTGACGTAAAGCAAGATGATGAGATGAGACTAGCACTGAGCTTCCGGCTAGATAGTTGTGACGTAAAGCCAGTCTAGTATCTTGCTTCTGACCTGATAGTTGTGACGTAAAGCAGGACGAGCATCTTGCTTCCAGCTTGACAGTTGTGACGTAAAGCAAGACGATGAGATGAGACTAGAATTGTGCTTTTGGTTGGAAAGCTATGACGTAAAGCCAGTCTAGTATTATTATGATGAGCCAGCCTCGTGTTGTGATGATGATGATGTTGTATCAGTCTTACACTAATACATATTGATGCAGATGATGATTGCATTCCTTTGAGAATGACAATGTTGTCGATGAAGAAAACTTCTGATGATTTATAGATACGTCAGTCAGTGTTCCAAGATGATATTGATGATGTTTTCCTCTCACCCACTTGATGTTGTTGATGATAAAGGCTTCCCTCTCTCGCATGATGCTGCTGAAGAATACCCTTCTTGTTAAGGGGGAGTGTTAAAATAATGTAACTACAAAGTGTATTCTTATTATTATTTGATATGTTATTCATTGAATCAATCCCCATTGTGGATTGATCATGTCGATTATTATAAAGGACCAAATCCCCTTTTGCGGATTGGTCAAAAGATAATTGTAATAGGCAGAATAAGAAGTTGGCCCCAGAAGATATTAAAGAGGTCCCGAAATATAATAAAGTTGGTTATAACCACCCAGTTGGAGAAGTCGGCCCTGCCAGTGAAGAGACACTTGACACGTGCCAGTCTTGTATAAATAAGGAGGCTAGCACCTCACTTAGACACACAACTCACTTGCTCATTGAGAGACAAGTTTCGGATCTACAGTTAGAGAAGAAGGAGAGAGAGTGGCGCATCTTTGGGAGAGGATCTTCTGTATTAGTTTGAGTTATCTCTTGGCATTGTATTGGCTATCTATAATAAGGAAGATTTGCTGGGTTTTCTTCCCCTAGAGGGTTTCCCAGGATAAATGTTGTGTCTCTTGTGATTGTGTATTTCTCAATGATCTTGTATTATGTTATTGTTATCTATTGAAATGCAAAGAAATATAATAATGGCTTAAACATTAACAGTGTATACGCAGGTTGCACCACTACAACCCATGTACATCGGGAAATATGCCGAAAATTAAAAAATGGTGTCGGGTTTCCATGTCACGTCATGAAATCAATGATCCTTGGCCTTCCATATACTAGAAACGTTCTGACTTGACCCTTTAGTTCCAATTGAAGGCTATAAATGGGCCAAATCCGAGATATGGAAAAAAGGAGAAAGAATTCAACTTTGAGAGGAAAGTTACTCTGGAGAAATTATTCACTTCACATTGAGTCTCCATCCCTTTGTCCTTTAAGTCTGAACACATTGTTCAGCCCCCAAGCTCTTCCCTTATTGATTGAGAACTTCATTGTCTCTCTTATATGAGCTTTCCTTTGGTGGCGGATTGAAGAGGTGGAGGCCCAACTGGAAGGAACTTAGTTTCTCGGTTTCGAACCGTGCCAACACGTAAGTTTGTAACTCATTCACTTTTGTTAATTATATCTTAATAGAAATACTGTTTTCTCGTCCAATTAATATCTCGCAAATATTTGAATTATTACTCCATGGGCGTATTTTTTATGAATGTTGATGGATTATGATGTTGAATGTGATAACATTATATATTATCATATATGCTTGTGTTTCTTGGTTGTTGAGAACTAGTTGTAGGTATATTGCTTTCGGTCAAGTGCTCAACGATGGACTTCATCGAACATCTGTACGAGGTAGTCCTTTTATCTTGTCTTTCTAGCATATTTGTTTATATAGCATACTTGAGATTATAGTTGATTTCTGCATTCATTTTCGTCTGTTGTGGTTTACCCCTAGCCATAAAGAGATGTTCCTCGTAACATTTCCCTTCTTGTGATTTAATCTAGTTCGCTTTAATTTGGTTTACATGTAGCTTAGCTAACCACTACATGAATAAGCCATTGAATATTGTGATCTAACTAAGGAGACATGATCTTGCGATCCAATGTTGAGCTACATCATGTGGTGTTAATTTTCATTTGATCTTGTCTTGCTTTCATTCATTCAATCTTAAAGTGTGCTTGTCGGCATTAATGTTAGCATAGGTTAGAATAGGCTTTGATCCCGCATTTCATGTTTTTGCATCTCTAAGTTTAAAAACTCTCGGTCGATATTTGATGTCTGGAAATTATTGCATATAATTTACACAACATTTTTGGCATCATTGTCGGGGAGGTGCTAAAAAGGATTAAAGCCTAGGTAGGTAGGTTTCCTTTAAATTACACAACTTGGGGGAGGAGAAGTAGTAAGATGAGAGGTAAGAACTTGTGTGATCACTATTATGAGTTTCTCCAAATCCTTGACGATTCCTTTCATGCAAGTGTGTTTATTTTCATGTAAGTGTGGTGTGATTTAATTATGCAGTTAGTTTTAATCCATTTATTTTAAAATTAAGATTTTAATTAGTTTTTGGAGCTATAATATCCCTTTGTATATTGATCCTTGTCTTGTCCAAGACAAGACCTATCAAATAGCACAAGAAGGGTGTTCAAGAGTTTGTGGAACAGAAGAGGAAATGCTACTCCAAGAGATATCTCAAATACTGACAACCATTGGAACCATATCTTCATCCCAAGAGGAACAAATTTTGGTTGCGATCAGAAGTGTATCTGCATCTCAGGGATTTAGAGAGGAGCAAAGGACCCCTGAGAAACATCGAGAAGAAGACCCAGAAGCCTTCGTTGATCATCCTTGCCAATATGCAGAGTATATTAAAGAGTCATGGACCATATCAGATGAAGAACAGCTACTAGAGCCAGAGGTCGAATAATTTTTGGTATGTTTATCACCAGATCCCTCGTGCATTCAAGAGAGCAACCAACAAAAAGATTTGCACGGCATGACAAAGGAGGATGTGAAGATAGTTGGTGACGAACAAGGGAACCAAGAAGATCCTATCAAAGCTTGGTTCCAAACAATTGTGATACCACAATACTCCTCCATCATTCAACATGATCTCTTAGCATCATATCAATAAGTGAAGCCGGTTTCTTATATTCAAGTATTTCACCAAGTATATTTTTCAAACCTGGATATGCGTATGTTGGTAATCTTGTTGCGCACTTAGATTCATTGGAAGCACTCGTATACTTGAAAAGGGTTATTTTCTTAGGTAAGGTAGGATAGTAGATAAATAAATAAATGTTGCATATAGTTGTTAGTTTAGTATAATGCAACACTGTTTTTTTGTCTTTTTCATTAATTGGAACTGTTAGGTTGAGAAACTAATTTTAAGGGAGTTTTGTTGCCCCCATAATTTTTAATATGCTTTCGGTGGATAGTTAGATCTTTCTCCAAGTTTTTTAAATAAATTAGGCTATGATGATTTGTTGGAGTTTCGCGAGCATTCTCTTTTCAGCTAAATTGGGAGAACATCTTCGTGACTTATTCAAGGAAGTAATTTTTCATTTCTTTTGGTTATGTTGTCTTGTCAAAATTGTCTTTTATTTTGACCTTTTAGTGCTTAAGACTGTTTCAGAACAATTGAATGAATTTCTTTCCCTATTACTTCCCTAAACATTGCTTGTTTGACGATTGTTCTGTGACTTTTATTAGTTTTCCCTATTATTTTCCTTGTTGGAATTTACAGTTTAGACAATTATTAACAGGGTAAAACTAAAAAAGAAAAGAGTTCAAATATCAAACCCAAGACTTTTTGTTATAACCAATCATTTTCAGTTTTTTAAAGGGATTTATTTTCCCTTCTTTATACAAAATTTTAGGTTATTTATTACAACAGTAACTTATAGCCCTATCTTTAATTATATTGTGGGATTACTTAAAGTCAGAAGTCCATATTATGAGGCCCATAGGTAGCTAGTACAACCTGATCTATGCTTAAAGTTGGTCAGTAGAGCATCTTTATTAAAGAGTAGCAAGAGAGTGCATGAAGTTTCTACCCATGGGAACACTACCATAATTTTATGTGAAGAAGATGACCTTAGAGACTAGAGATACTTTTGGGATATTCTCCAGTGGCTTCATCCACCACACATTAAAAGGGATTGACCATAGATATGACTTCAAAACTGACTAAACTCATCAAGTACCCTTTACATAAGGACAACCTATAGGAAGGTAATCTTTCTACCCTCAAATTGGTACCATCTCGTGCCTTTAAGGGGATTTTCAGAGCATCTCCTCCATCTACCGAATACATATACATATATGATAAACTTGAAGAGTGGAAGTCATTGGACCATAGCCTCTAATAGAAAATGGGTGTAAGAGGCCAACCCATTGAGGCTATAGACGCATGTTGGTAGCGGTCCCCGGCATGTGGTACTACTAGGTAAACCCATCAGGAGTATGGATGCTCGTGGGAAATGATCCATTCTACCTAGAGAGGGAATGGTCATCCCACGCCTGTAGAAGGATTTATGATGACTGCTCGTCCATATCTAATTATATTTATTATGCAAATTGTAAAAAGGAAGTAATGGGATAAGAGCTCTCATATTAAAATGGGTTTAAAAGGTTACCTCATCGAGGATATAGACATTTGTTGGCAGCAGGTTTGGACCCGTGAGACTTATATTGACTAAACCTAATTCATTTTGTCCCTATGTACAATGCCACTTGTGAAGTTCTATCAAGAAGAAACATGAGTGGTTAGAGCTAGGGCTAAACAAACTCCATCTAACTGCCACTTTAGAATAACCATAAGTTGACCTTAAGACCCTATCATCTAATTCATAATATATCTAAGATGTATTATCTTAAGAGTGGGACCATTATCTTAGAAGCCTAATATACTCAACTGTGAAATTTATCTTTGTTACTTTAATTATTGTAAATATTTTGAGATCGGAAAAGGTTGGTTGGATTCCTATGTGGTTTTCAATGGTTGAGATTATTGATACTCTTTTTATTTTCCTATCTAAAGGAAAGAACAAAATCCCTACTCTAATTTATACAGGGTTATCTAAACATAAGTGTTGCTAATATTTTGATGAAGTTTGTATAAGCAAGGAAATAAAAATCTTTGTTATAGAAAAGAAATACTAAAAGCTAATTATAAATATTTTATGTGGGTTATGCTTGAATTATCTCAATCAGTCATAAGGGGGATATTCATAAGTGATATGTTCAAATCTGAAAATTTATGTGCATTCATGCTAATTGTCATCAAATATGTATTGGAAATTTTTAAATGAATGTGGCATTGGATGTACTTCGTGTTATGATCAGTTTGAATTTTTATTATACGGTCTTATGATTTTCTCTCTATATGATCAGTTTGTATTTCTATTATACGGTCTTATGATTTTCTCTCTATATGGTCAGGTTTAGTATTCATGGAATTTGTGCCCACAATTCATTAGTAGCTCTCACATTTTTGTTCTTAGCATCTCTCAGATTGGTATCAACAAAAGTTGGCAGAAGTTTGTTTTCTTGAAGCCATCTGTTCTAATAAAAGATTGCCACTCAGTCTTAAGCAGTTTGCATGAGGACATGCAAACTCTTGGGTTTGGGGGAGATGTCAATATCCCTTCCATATCTTCAGAATCTCTCTTCAGTAGCTCCAACATCTTCAGTCATCTCATCCTGGTTTTTTTTCTTCAACAGGATCCAAGAAATCAACTTTTGTAATCTTCATCTCTCATCATCTTTTGTGCAACTCTCATCAATGTATGTTCTCTTCAGTAGTTCTTAGCCTTTCTCTGCCTCATCTTAAACTTTCAACGGTCCACATCATGGTTCCACTGATCTTTCATCATGTTATGCATAGCTTCCACTTCAACATGCATCAGAATTCAAAGAAAAGGTAACTTGAGGTAAAACAAGTATAAATCTCTTTAATTTACTAAGAATTCGGAAAACATGATGCATAACCACTATTACCCACTCCACACTCCCCTACGCACTATCACCACTTACAAAGTACCATCACCTTCCATTTTCACTCCACCAGTCATAATAAAATCTATATTATAATCATAAGACTTAGCAATGAAAAGGAAATATGTGGTATACAAATACAAACATAAAGCAACATCTATACGTGTCTTCTCCTTGTACATCATAAAGCATTCCTAGGTCATTTGAATGTTCTGGATAAGAGGATGAAGTAATTATTGCATATCCAAGCAAAGAACCACAAGTAAATCTTGGTCTTAAAATAAATGTAAGATAGAGAGTATAAAGGTGTCCAAGTTAATACAGCCACCATCCCCATCATTTCACAAACCATTCTCCACACTCATACCACCATCACTCTGTCATAATACCCATCTCTTGTTTGTCCTCCATTTTCATGATAATTTTTGTTGCTTTGTTTCAAAGAAAATCAAGTTTGTTGTGACAATAGGATAAAACTCAGTTGTGAAGGGTGTTTCTCCA
>ML814115.1:82400-112680 GCA_009831015.1 Picea engelmannii | reverse complement strand
TCTCTGTTTTAGGCGTGTGATAGCTCGTTGGAAAGGTATCATCGAGGAGATTCATTTTGGGGGCTCAATCATGCCTTCATCTATCATTGAGAACCTCAATCTTGAAAAACCTTCATTTAGGCCCTCAAAATGGCCCCGGAAGTGAAAACCTGCTAAAAATAGTAAATTGCCAAAATGGCCAAAAAATTGTTTTGAGCCATTTGGAAAAGGTGGGTGGCCCCCGATATCCACCTGGATCATCGATTTTCATGAAAACGAAGATGAATATGAAGAATATGGAACATGGGTTTTGTTCCTAGCATGGGAAATTGAGCACTACTCAAGCCATTTTCCAAACAAAGGAACGGTTTGAAAGTTATGGATGGTTCTCCAACTGATATTTACACAAATTTTATGATGTGGCCTTGGAGATATGGGTTCGAATTATCTTATGGTTTGTTATTAAAGAGTTTACGTTCAAGTCGCTTCTTCCGAGCTCCAGCAACCAGACAAAGGAAAAGTCAAAGATGCTACATGGAACCTTTAAGAGAAGGTGATGGCAAGAGTTTGCTTCATGTTATATAATATTTAGTAATTAGTTTTATGAAGGTTATTGTAAGCCATAACCTTCCAAAAATTAAATAAATACGTTATGAATTGATTTTCCCAAATCAACTAATTACGGGAATTAGTTCGATTGGAAATTTGTATAAATGTTGTAGTAAATATAGGGTAGGGGAATTAGTTCGATTGGAAATTTGTATAAATTTTGTAGTAACTATAGGGTAGGGGAATTAATTTGATCAATAAGTTGATTATTCCACGGAGAATTATTGTAATGGAGATTAGGCATCCAATTGTAAGTTGATTTCATTTTATTAATGAAGAGTTGGTTATTGCAGAAGTTATGATCCACTTCTTGATCTGAGATAGCTTCTCTAGGAGCATTGTCTAGGTCGAGAAGGGCCCCTCGATATGGTAGTGTTATGGCCTTCCATTAACGAATTTATATCGTCGTTTGCATTTGATTTTATTCTAGTTGTGTGATATTTTTATTCTCATTTAAAATTTTGTTCTATAATGCTTAGAATTTGTAAGACTAATCCTCATATCAGAACACCCATAGCTTCCATTCCTTTGCATTCAGTTACAGATCTCCTTCGAATTCTCATGTATTTGTTGCACATTGTCGAGCCTTACTCCATCTCTATAAACTCATTTGTTGCTACCCTTTTCATTCTCAGATTCAAATCTATTCTTTCAGACGCCTTCTCTTCATGTAATATGTAGTCTCTGCAAATCTCCATACTCTCCAGTGCATTCACCTCTCCTCACGCCTCTACTTCTTCATGTTAACATCTCAACCCTAATTTTATCTCACTAATAGCTCTTCATTCCTTGGTTTAACATTGCATAACATTCAAAGTTGTGTGTATTCACGTATATTTTTGTTACATGATAGATTATCAACATACGTAGGGTGTATTATTGTGATATTTCATTTTACATCATGTTATGCATTGTTGCACACGTGTCATAAACATTGTGGTACAATCGTTGCAACATCACTTGTTATATTTTGTCAATGACATGATTGTTGATCTAGGAGGATCCAGGAATGCTCAAAGAGGTCCAGGAGGATCCAGAACAATCACAGGGATCCATAAAGGGTTAGAAAATATCAAATTAGACCCTCTCAAAAGTTCAATAAAAGGACATCAATGAAAAGAGTTTGTTTCTAGATTTCTAATGATGCAAACGACAAGTCAAATAGAGTCTATATGCAAAAGTTGTGTCTAGTCAAAGTTTAGGTCAACCATGGTAAAAGTCAACCCTAAAGAGACACGTGGTGGGATCATAGAGAGACACATGGTAGGCTCATAGGTTGACAAGTGGAAGCTCCAAGGTGACGTAGCACAACATGAAAATGACATCAATGCAAAGAGCTCGTTGTCAGCTTTCTAATGACGCAAACGGCAAGTCAAACAGAGTCTGAATGCAAAAGTTGTGGTTGGTCAAAGTTTAGGTCAACCATTGTAAAAGTCAACCTTGAAGAGACACGTGGTGGGATCAGAGAGAGACACGTGGTAGGCTCACAGGTTGACAAGTGGCAGCTCCAAGGTGACGTAGCACAATACACTCTGTACATATAGGTGGTACAATCTATGGTTGACAAGTGGATACAATCATAGTTCGACATGTGGCATTAGAAGAGCCATACAGGTGGTACAATCGTCAGTTGACAAGTGGCTCCAATCATAGTTCGGCATGTGGCATTGGAAGATCCAGTGAGAGTTTTCCATGTGGTGACCCCTCATTCACTTATAAGGTCATCAATGCAAAGAGTTTGTTGTCATCTTTCTAATGACGCAAACGGCAAGTCAAACAAAGTCTATATGCAAAAGTTGTGGTTGGTCAAAGTTTAGGTCAACCATGGTAAAAGTCCACCCTGAAGAGAAAAGTCGTGGGATAAGAGAGAGAGACGTGGTAGGCTCACAGGTTGAAAAGTGGTAGCTCGAGGGTGATGTAGCACAACACACTCTATACATACAGGTGGTACATTATGTGCTTGATAAGTGGCTACAATCATAGTTCAACATGTAGCATTAGAAGAGCCATATAGGTGGTACAATCGTCGGTTGACAAGTGGCTCCAATCATAGTTCGGCATGTGTCATTGGAAGAGCCAATGAAAGGTTGCCATGTGGCGACCCCTCATTGACTTATAAGGCCATGGTTATATAAAATATTTGAGACTAGCAAGGTTTGACCACATCACCTCCCAAAGGTCTTAACAAAGCCCACTCTATCAACACGCCATCACATGTTCCTTGATATATATATATATATATATCAAACTTCCCACGTGACTAACAAACTTCCCGCCAAAATATATATATATATATATATAAGCCATAGCCAAAATTTTAGGGTCGTTTCTAACTATGAAACTATGTACATGTTATATCCCAAAGGTCTTAACAAAACTCACTCTATCAACACACCATCACATGTTCCTTGATATATATATATATATATATATATATATCAAACTTCCCAAGTGAACTAACAAACTTCCCGCCAAAATATATATATATATATATATATATATATATATATATATATATATATATATATATATATATATATATAACAAATTTCCCAAGTGAACTAACAAACTTCCCGCCAAAATATATATTAGCCATAGCCAAAATTTTAGGGTCTTTCTAACTATGAAACTATATACATGTTATATATAGTAAAAGACTTGCGTTCAATGGAAATGGAACCCACGACCCCAACCATGGAAACAACTTAACAACATTACTATTACCAACTCCCCTATAGTTAGGATTTGGTTACAAAAACCAACAAAAATGTATTTAATGTGTGTCTAAAGTTCCAGAATTTAGTTAGAAGGGGTGCCCTATTTAATGGCGTGCACCCCAAGGCCATGGGACACATTCCAATGCATGCGACACACATTTCTATGTAGATTTTAGTCTCATAAAGCATGCCAAGGGTGTGAGGCTACATCGTAGAGCATGATGGGGTCACCTTGACGGAATTTTGAGTATTTTATATCAATTTTGCACAATTTTTTGCTAGGAATTCAACAATGCACTATGTTTTTGCATTCAAGTAAAGCAACGAAAAGCTCATTGTATTATTTTGCATGCCAAGGGGATTCTAGGGCACTGTAAGCATAATATAGCCAAATTTATATTCATTTTTCTCAGTTTCTTGAGAGGAATGCAAGGGTGATGTTTTTTTCTGCGTCAGAGCAACATATTTGAAAGGTGTCTTCAAATCTTGTATTGTAAATTCTTTTTATTGTACTTGAAGCATTTCAGCATTAATAAAGTGATTTTGTGTTTGCTTATGTAAGATGGATTATGCAAGTTATGATCATCGATTAAAGTGTTTGTTTCAGTGAGATAAATCACTTCCATGCTATAAGCATTGTCAATAAAAGATTTTGGAATAAGAAAGTGGTGTTGAACTTAGTGATATTTTTAGATAAAGTGTTGTATAGGTTCTATCCATTTTCGGATCAAGTGGTATCAGAGCCAGGTTTGACATGTGAATGATTACAAGGGCTAAACACAAGTGTGGTGAAGGAAAATTTGAGAGTTATAATCTGGAGATTGGTTCAAGGAGATTCACTCAAAGAGAAGAGATGGCTTCACCAAGGAAAATAGGTCTTTATGAATCTGAAGATAATTTCTTCAATTCCTTTAATCAGATGAAGGAAATGATGGAAGAGCTCTATAGTGAGAGAGGATTATGAATAGGAGAAAGTTCTGGACAAGTTAAGAAAGAAGATGATCTTCCTCCTTCTAGACCTCCTTCTTCACCTTCTTCTACACCTTCACCTCCTTCATCTCCTTCCACTTCTCTGCCCTCATTTATCCGTAAGAAAATTTCTTCAAAGAAACCATTGTTAAAGTTGGATGTCAAGTTTAACTTGCCCATGTATAATAACGAGTCTAATGACGAGAAACTAGACAATTGGATTCGACAAATAGAAGTTTATTGTCGTGTTCAGAAGATTGATGAAGACGAGGTAAAGATTCAATTGGCCTCTCTTCACCTTGAAGGTACAGAGTTGATTTGGTTTGGAAGGTAAACTTCATGAAGGTATCCAAAAGAGCATTAATATTCTCTCTTCTTGGTCAAAATTCAAAGTTGCATTAAGGAAACAATTTTATCCTTTGGCATATCAGCAAAAGGAAATTATGGAATGGAAATATCTAAGGCAAGGAAAAGGACATAGTGTGTAGGATTTTGGTAAGGAGTTTAGGAAGAAAGCATTGGCTTTAAATATTTCATTACATTCTACAAAAACCCTTCTGAAATACATTGGTGCTTTGCATAGTTACATTTGTCATACTCTTCTTTTGTCAAATCCTACTAATTTTGATGAAGTATGTGTTCAAGCTGTGCATCTTGAGTCTAGGGGGAAGGATGTTAAAGATGATTCCTCCAAGTATTTTTCTCAGCAAAAGGGAAGTAAGAACAAGGGAAAAGAGAAACATGTAGCTACAGTAAAGAAGGAAGAAGCAAAGCTCGCATGTACTCATTGCAAGAAAACCATACATGATGAAGATCATTGTTGGAAGCTGCATCCTGAATTAAGACCTAAAAATTATGGAGGAAAAGGAAAGCAAAAGGCTATTGTCACAATCCAACAAGATTTGGGATCTGAATCAGGTGACAAGACACGAATCACAATTGTAGGTGTTGTGAATGCAAACAAGAATGAATCTATGATGTCTGCAAAAGCAAGTGAAGGATATGATTTGGAATATAATAATGAAATAAACAACTTCTCTCCTAGTCATGAAGTGTTTCATAATTCTCCAAAGTTGCCACATGAAGGTCACTTGCATGCAATATTTCTAAAGCTAATAAGTGATAGGGATTTTGCTAGGAAGAGAAGGAATGTTGTTAATTCATTGGCAGTAGCATATACATGTTCGCTACTACTATTGATATGTTGTGCATGGCCAGTAGTGGAAAATATGAATGAAGATAGATGTGGAAGTCTGAGAGTGATTTATTATGTTAGCAACATTATTTCAACCTTCATCCTTGTTATTCAGTCGATTGTAATGAGCCAAGTGGTCCAAGCATGGGGAAGAGACACAGGGTAAGTGGGGAGGCATCTCCCTCATTTAATGTCTGAATGAAAACCTTTTGGTGTTCCAAAGGCTTCCCAGTGAGGAGGAATGATCTAGGAGGATCCAGGAACGCTCACAGAGGTCTAGGAGGATCCAAAATGCTCACAAGGATCTAGAAAGGGTTAGAAAATCTCAAAATTTGACCCTCTCAAAAGTTCAAGAAAAATACATCATTGTGAAGCTCTCATCGTCATTTTTCCAAGGGCACAAACGACAAGTCAAACAGAGTCTGTATGCAAAAGTATATCTGGTCAAAGTTTAGGTCAACCAAAAGTTATCGCTGGTCAAAGTTCAGGGCAACCAGGATAAAAATCAACCCTGAAGAGACACGTGGCAGGATCACAAGTTGACAAGTGGCAGCTCCAAGCTGACTTATTACAACAGCCTCCATACATACAAGTGGTACAATCGTCGGTTGACAAGTGGATCCAATCATAGTTCAACATGTGGCATTGAAAGTGCCAATGAGAAGTCGCCATGTGGCAACCCCTCATTTGCCTATAAGGTCATGGTTGTATAAAATGTTTGGGACTAGCAGGGTTTCGACCACATGACCTCCAAAAGGTCATAACAAAGCCCACTCTACCAACGTGCCATTGCATATCCCTTGATAGCTATATGGCATATTACATATTGAAGTTTATAATAAACTTCATATGGGTGACCAAAGGGCCTAAGCCCTCAACCCTTGGCCCTTGATCATGTTATACCATCATATAACCACACATATTGCAGAGGGGACTTAACATATATTTTGGCGGGAAGTTTGTTATATATATATTATAACCATATGCCAAAATTTCGAGGTCGTTTCTAACTATGAAACTATATACATGTTATATATATAGTAAAAGACTTACGGTCGGTGGGAATGGAACGGACAACCCCAACCATGCAAATGGTTTAACAATATTACTATAACCAACTCCCTTATAGATAGGATTTGCTTACAAAACCCAACCAAAATGTATTTAATGTGTGCCTAAAGTTATGGAATTTGGTTAGAAGGGGCGCCATGTTTAATGGAGTGCACCCCAAGGCCATGGGACGCATTCCAATGCATGGAACACACATTTCTATGTATATTTTAGTCTCATAAAGCGTGTCAAGGGTATGAAGGGTACGATGGAGTCACCTTGAGGGAATTTCAAGTAATTTATATCAATTTTGCATGATTTTTTGCTAGGAATTCAACAATGCACTATGTTTATACATTTGAGCAAAGCAGCAAAAAGATCATTGTATTATTTTTCGTGCCAACGAGATTATGGGGCACTATAAGCATAATATATCCGACTTTATACTCATTTTTCTCAGTTTTTCGAGAGGAATGCAAGGGTGATGTTGTTTTCTACGTCAAAACAACATATTTGAAAGGCATCTTCAGCTCTTGTATTGTAATTTTTTTTATTGTACTTGAAGCATTTGAGCATTAATAAAGCGATTCTACATGTGCTTATGTAAGATGGATTATGCAAGTTATGATCATGAGTTAAAGTGATTGTTTGAGTAAGATAAATCACTTCCATACTATAAGCACTATCAATAAAAGATTTTGGAATAAGAAAGTGGTGTTGAACTTAATTTTTAGATCAAGTGTTGTATAGGTTCCCTCCATTTTCGAATCAATTGTACATTGTTTAAGAATGTTATGATTGTACATTGTATTATTATAATGAGTCGTGTTATTGTGTTGTGATATAAGTTGTGTAAGTTATGTGGGTTAAATTATGTTCTTTTGGATTGTCAAATTAATTGTTTTATTGTTAGTCACATTGTCTATTTAATTGTTTTGTTATTATGAGCATTATGTTGTGTGCATTGTTATTTGTTCATTAATATATAGTGTTTTGTTGTTATTTGTTATTCAATCATTATTGTGTGCATTATTTAATTGTTTTGTTATTATGAGCCTTATGTTGTGTGCATTATTATTTGTTCATTAATATATAGTGTTTTGTTGTTATTTGTTATTCAATCGTTATTGTGTGCATTGTTATTCGTTAGCTTATTATGATGTGAATAACATTTTGTTAACATATTGTGTTTTGTTATATATATATATATATATATATATATATTGTGTTTATAAGTTGTCATATGTACATTGTTCCATAGATGTGTAATTGTCATTGTACATTGTTCACTTATATATATATATATATAAACTCCTTTGTTTTGTATTGTTCAATATTGTTAAGTGTTATATGAGTGCAAATACAATGTTAGATGGATTATTGGGTAGAGAAAATTCATTCTTGTACATAAAACAAAACTAATCTTATACCAACATTGGCTTCGCTTTCCATTTCCAAGTGTATCTTTTCTCGAGGACTAATCTCCAAAGTGTGTTGATTGTATTGTTGTGTTTTCCTTATTATTAGATAAAGTTTTACTTGATTCCCAATAATGGATTTCTTTTGGTACATAGGTTAATAATACCTTCGCCACTTCATCACACACAATTAGATGTGTCAAGATTGGTGATGAGACTTAGCTAGAGTCACTCCCTTGTACGTAGACATATTGTCTGGATCCAAGAAGTGAAATAACATCATTTAAGTCTGTCATGCTTGATGTGAAGGTGATCCAGGTGGATATTGGTGGCCACCCACATGTTCCATATTCCAACTGACTCATCTGGATAGTTTTCAGTTCAACACGTTTCTCTATAATAGGGATAGTTCTTTGTAATTGTGGGTTCTGCACTTACGGGGCTATCCTAAATACCTACACAGCATCCAGGTGGATATCAGTGGCCACCCACCTATTCCAACTGGCTTATTTTGGAAGTTTTATGTCATTATATATTTATGTACTTCCAGGGTCCTTTTGGGGCTCTAAACAGTGTTTTATTGGCTTGTCACAGTCAAATTGTAGCCGAAGTCAGAGTTTGACAACATAATGCGTAGTTCTTGAAAAGACCTTTCCAAAAGGATATCACACGCCTAACATGGAGATCATATGCAAAAGTTACAACCCCGGGAAATTAATGTACTAACTTACCCAAACGGGGCCCACATGACTTTTGACACTTCATCTCCTACGGTTAGGTTTTTGGATGTCTATGGTTTTGGCATTCAGGTTATCATAAAAAGGCCTTCAGAGCCTCATTGTAATCATCTTCTTGCGAATGAGCGTAGTCGTCACATCTCTTATCAGAGATAAAGCTGCCACCATTCTAGTGAGTCTTGCACTCTGTATTTTTACAGTGTCTTTACAATTCTTTCATTAATAGACATCATGTATTTTCATTGTTAGAATATTTAGACACTTAGGAGTTAGTTAATATCTACTTGGTATAATGTATCGTTAGGTAAAAAAAAAATTCTTTAGTATGCATTCATAGTTAGGAAATCCAACAATCACGATATGTTCTCGACATAGAGTGATCTGACGGTTCATACTCTCCTCGATCTTAACGGCCATTGATATGTGGCCTAACACCCGATTGGTCCATGATCTCTATTTAAAGAGCATGGAGGTCATTTGTCGATGATCAATTGTGAGAAAATCTCTTGTAAAATCTCTATGTAATCTTTTTCTTTTGCATTAATAAACTGCTCCAAGTGGTCATGTTGGTTGGGGTCGTGGATGTTTCCCCGTAGGGGTTTTACCACGTGAAAAAATCAGTGTGTTGATCTTTGATCTGGTTATTTGAGTGATTACTGAAGGTGTTCGTCCTCTATTGGAATATTTGTGTTGTCGAACAGTCGCATTTCTCTGTTTCTGGCAATTTTTATGTGTATTTCATTATAATATCTCTGCTTTCATTTCGTTCCAAAAATAATCTGGATCAGTGGTATCCGAGCAGGCTACTCTTGATCATTTTTCAGTGCATGTCCCCAACGAGGCCTAAGTATAACAAATTGGGCCCCGAGCTTGTCTCTCTTGAGGACAATCTCTCTCGCACACCCAAAAAATCCTCTATGGCAGCAGAAAAGAAAAACGACGGAGCAAAAGGTTTTATTAACATGTTGCTTGAGAAAGCTCTTGCGCAACAGAGGGATTAAATACTAGATAATTTTGCACACATCCTTCAATGAATGTCGATAGCAACATGTGCATCTTCATCAAGTGACCATTTTGGAGGAACCTCTCCCTTCAAGGTACAAGTTAATTTTGATATTCCCATATTTTAAGGTCAGATGGATGTGGATGCCCTAGAAAAATGGTTAAATCTATTAGAAGGTTATTTCTCTGTTAAAAAAAAATCGACATGGAAAATATCACCTTCACACTCCTTAAGTCTCTCCCCCATGTCAAACATTGGTGGGAAAATTACTGGGAGCAAAGTTCCATAGAGAAATCTGGAATATATGTGGTCGAGCCCACTTGGGATTTTTTTGTGGATACGGTCAAGGAAAAATACTACCTTGTTGATAACTATGAAGACCAGTACATGAGATGGACCACACTGTGACAAGAAAAGATCCAAACATTGTTGGATTTCACAAATATTTTGTTGATTAAGGTTGGTTGTCATTGATGTCAACCCTTGAAGAAAGTCCGATAGCACAAAGGTTTGGGTAATGGACCCAATTTTGTTTGATGTAAAGATGACTCATTATTGTCTTATCATGGTTGATAAGAAGTAAATATGGATGAACTCCAAAGTGGTCCCCTTATGGTGAAAGCCCTCATGGGAAGATGCTTTGAGGAGTGAGAGAACCCATGCTTCTTTGTGGAATAATGAGATGAAGGACAGTGAATTTGTCAGTGAAACTATCCTAGATGGATAGTGATTGTCATGTCATTTTCGGTGGTATGTGGAACATCACATAACTTCTCATGGTTAGAGACTTATGACCATATGAAGTTGGAGAACCCCTCATAAGTCTTATAGAAGCCCCCAAGGATCAAAGTGCTTTGCAAAAGAAATTATTTTAAATGAAGAAGCCCTAAAATAAGGAAAGTGTAAGGCTACATGAAAATATAAATAAGAGGCAAAGCTCACTCATTAAAGACACACTTGTAAATATTGTATATCTATTTTTCTTCTGTAAAGCTTCTTGTAAATACTTGTGGATACATTTGAAGTGGCGAACATCTGAGGTAGCACGAAGGGTTGACGGCGAAATTATCAGATTTATAGAAAACCCTATTTTCTGAGGCGTGCACGGGCTATTTGTGTATAGGGTGCGTACAGTACGCGGGTTGTATGTGTATAGGGAGCGTACGTACGTGGGCTAGCTGTGTACAGGGTGAGTACATGTTGGTAAAGCCATGGAAACTTGATAAGATGAAGATGCAGAGGTTCTAGATTCTGAGATCAAGCTCTCAGGAAGGTCTAAAGTGCTCAGATACATTAGATCCATCCATTGGTTCAAAAGGTATGTCTTATTTCTATGAATAGTTTGATTTTGATGTATGCATGAGGAATGGAAATGGAGATTTTAGGATTCTCCCTAGAGAGACTAGTGGCTACATGGGATCTTCTGTGTAAGTCGGATCTATAGAAATACAGTGTTGGTATGTTCATCATTGATACTTCTTGTGAGGCACATCTTGTATTTCTTGGCATATGGCTAAGGGTTTTTATGGTACATGGTTGAGATCTTTATTTGTTGATGTATTGAGAGGCTGAATATCATAAAGGGTTTGATGACTAAGATCATGTGAGGGAAAGTATACTTTTTCGTGATTTCATACACCTATATGGCATGTGACTAGAGAGAGACATACTTGTCTTGAGTGAATGAGAATGCATGCACAGGGTACAATTATAGTCTGGATACAGTGTAGACTACAGATCTATGTGAAACCAGTTGCAGAGGGTCAGAAGTTTTCAAGTGAAAGGAAACACAAGTTCTAGAAGGCATATGCAGATTGCATAACAGTTAGGGCATGTACATACATGGGATTCATAAAATATAGGGCGTGTACATTCGCGGGCTGCAGCACTACAGGTCGCATATCTGTTGTAATTTTGTAGATAAATGTTCAGTTCAGGTACAGATTGATTACAGGGTAGTTGTACAGATTAGATACAGGTCAGTGGTACAGGTTGTTACAGTTGTATAATATTATATCTCACAGTGACAGGTTGACAGTGGTTCCATCATTCTACTTATACTTTAGGGCAATTGGACAGGGCAAGGACAGGTGGTTGTAGCCACCTTCCGGTTGTAGTCGGAGAACATAGGGGGTTGTAGCCTCCTTCTGGTTGTAGCCAGAGAATTGGGGAGTTGGAGCTTCCCTCAGGTTGTAGCCTAAGAAACTAGGGTGTTGGAGCCTCCTTCCAGTTGCAGCTGGAAAACAAAGGAAGTTGGTGCTTCCAATGAATGTAATTCTTCAAGACATATTAGAAAAAGCATTATGTGGTTTTCTCTCGATTTGGGATTCCATGTAAAACATTGGTGTACTATGTATGTCTTTGATTGTTCATTTCTTATTGCTCATTATTGGATAATAATTTTACATTGATATGACACTTGGATTATTTGGATAAAAAGGATTATAATTACACTATTACTGATTCACCCCCCCTCTCAGTAATCTAACATACTTTCCATACCTTGTGCACCAAGTTGGGTATCAAAGACTCTTAATGATATATGGTTCTAAAATGTTATGGGGCTCTACATAGGTACATCCAAACCCAAATGTATTTCCTAAACATCTCATCAATGGGAGTTGCCTATAGATATGTCATCAAAATCAAGCAGAAAATTAGGCACTAGAACAAATGGTAATTTGGGTCTGCAAATTTGCAACAACCAAAGCATGGTAAAGACGACCCTAACCAACAACCTCTAGACAACCAGTCCAAGACACAGGACAAGAAGGGTAAAGGAAAGATGAAGAATGACATTGGGAAGTGGTGCAACTTCCACAAAATCCCCTGAGACAACACCGATGAATGTCGCTCAAAATAGTCATTGGTGGCCGAGGTCAAATACAAGGAGCCGAACCGTGATTCAAAATCTGATCTAGAAAAAATTGAAAACAGACAGATCATCGACGTAGACCCCACTGCTACTATCGTGACCACAACAATTCAACCAGAAGAACCGATAGATCCTGAAGAGGGGGAGCACCTCTTCCATTCACATATGTGGGTGAAGGGGACCCCATTACATTTCATTGTTGATAATGACAGCCAGAAGAACCTCATCTTAGATGAGGTCGTCAAACAGTTGGGGTTGTCGACAACACCACACCCGCATCCATACAACATCGGGTGGCTTCACCAAGGATGAGATCTCTGTGTCAGCCAACAATGTCACTTGTCCTATGGTATCCAGCCCTTCAAGGATGAGGTAGTGTGTGATCTTTCCCCTCTTGATGTTTTTTATGTTGTTTTGGGCCAACCATATATGAGGAAACGTCATGTTGTTTATGATTCTCGAACCCGTAGTGTCATTATTACTCTGGGGTGTCAGCTCTACAGGATACCAAAGGTAGTCCCGACTATTGTTCCACCAAAATAGTGTCGCAAGGTAATCTCTCATACTACAAAATTCATCCTCTTCACAGTCTGTTCAAAGGATGCACAGAAGGCCACTACAACCACTGCAGCCTCAAACCCTTCTATCCAACAGAAGTAGATTGCCGAAGAGAAAGAAGAAACAATGGTGCCTACACAATTACCTGTCAAGCCCAGAGGCAACAGGTTGATGGAACATATTCAACCCTGTCAGCAACAGTTTCATGATAGTCTTCCACAGACCAAGCAACACAACTTCTCCAACAAGGCACACAGCTCACCAAGATTTAGATTCATAAAACGCTTTCTCCTCTTCCCATGGAACTCAACACAATGGATACCATTGCTTCCTAAGGGGGGAGGATTGATCCAAGTGGATATTGGTGGCCATCGACCTGTTCCATATTCCAATTGGTTCATCTGGACATTTTTCAGTTCAACACGTTTTTTTGTAATGGGGACATTATTTTGTAATTGGGGCCACCCACCTATTCCAACTGGCTTATTTTGGAAGTTTTTATGTCAATACATCTTTTTGTACTTTCAAGGTCGTTTTGGGGCTCTAAACAGTTTTTTCTTGGCGTGTCATAGTCAAACTATAGCCAAAGTCAAAGTTTGATGGCATAATGCATAGTTCTTGAAAACATCTTTCTAATGGGCTATCACATGCCTAAAACGGAGATCGTATGCAAAAGTTATGACCCCGGGAAGTTAATGTACTAACTTACCCAAACGGGGCCAACATGAATTTTGGCACTTCATTTCCTACAGTTAGGTTTTTGGATGTCTAGGGTTGTAGCATTCAGGTTATCATAAAAAATCCTTCAGAGCCTCATTGTAATCATCTTCTTGCGAATGAGCGTAGTCGTCACATCTCTTCTCAAAGATAAAGCTGCCACCATTCTAGTGAGTCTTGCACTCTGTATTTTTACAGTCTCTTTACAATTATTTCATTAATAGAAATCATGTATTGTTGCATTTCTCTATTTCTAGCAATTTTTATGTGTATTTCATTGTAATATATTTCCTTTCATTCCGTTTTGAAAATAATCTGGATCAGAATGCGAGTGCATGGGATCTAGATTAGCCAATAGTTTTGTAGATTTTCTCTTAAAAATGGTAATTTCCACTTTAGGTCAGTAGCACACATATATGAGGGTTTGAATAACCTCATCCAACTCATTGATTTGAATTCCATTTTGGGTAAATTATGCATTTATTTTCAAATTTCCTTACTTGTATTTTAATCTAGTTCGTTTTAATTTGATTTACTCGTAGCTTAGCTAACAACTACAAGAATAAGCCATTGAATATCGGGATCTAACTTGGGAGACATGATCTTGCGATCCAATGTTGAGCTACATCCTGTGGTGTTAATTTTCAATTGAGCTTGTATTGCTTTCATTCATTTAATATTGAAGTGTGCTTGTCAGCATTAGTGTTAGCATAGGTTAGAATAAGCTCTGATATTGCATTTCCTGTGATTGCATGTCTATGTTTATGAACTCCCGGTTAATAATTTAATGTCTGGAAATTATTGCATATAATTTACCCAACAAAAGGACAGAGCGCAGATGCATTATTTGCAAGCGGATGCTCCGAGGAAAGAAATAGGTCTAAGTCCTCAAGTGGGAGATCTAAATCTCCCGAAAAGTTTGTAAAGGTATGTTGGAGATGTGGAAAACAAGGGAACTAAAAGAACCAACGTAGATCCAAAAGTGTTGAGATAAGGAAGGGATATGAAGATGTTCCTTTTGCAGAAACAAAAACCTTCGTGGAAGAAGGAGGGGATGTGAACTTGGCTTCTTCAAGAACACATTTTGATCATGAGACATGGTTGGTTGACTCAGTGTAATGTCCCCACTTTGGGACATCATTACATTACAGAGGGTTATGATGACCATAGTAGCCAGATGGAGGTTATAGCGAGTACAAATATTATTGAGAGGTATTTTGGGGTTCGACTTGCATCGCTTATCCCATTTCATCATTATGATCCATTCTGCACAGGTTGGCTTTGGTTCTGTTGCATTCCGACGATTTCCATGATTTTGAGTACTTTGAGCTATAAGTTAATTAAATTCACTGAAGAGGTCATTTTGGGCACAATACTTGGAGGAACCTCTCAGTGTAATAGCTCATTGGAATCGGGAGGAGAAACACTACAGGATAGAATGGTGAGAAGTGACTTTTAGTGGCCAGGGAAGCCATGAGGAGAGATAAGGCGCTTTTCAGAGGTAAAAAGGTTAATTAATTAATTCAAGTGATTTAATTAATTAATTAATAATTAAATGTTGAGATTCAACAAGAAGATCCTAGTGAAAATTATGCACCTACACTAGGATGGAGCCTTGGGCTATTTTTAGGTGGAAGTCTATTTTTAGATGATGAGCAAATTATATTTATAGATGATGTCTATTTATAGATGGTGAGTGAATTATATTTATAGATGTATGTTGATTATTATTATCCCTTAATAATAGTTGGACAATAAATATTAATCTATTCTCAATGAGCACTTGGAAATAGTTAACTAAAGTGGCAAATCAGTTAGCTATAGGAAATTCGAGTTCAAAGGTTGATTGGTGGGACATGCAAGTCGAATTAGTTGTAACTAAGTGATTTGAAGTTGTAACAGAGTTATATGTGTAGTTATGTGAATTGTAAAGTAGTTTAACTCAGTTAAGTGAGTTAAGCTCAGTTGTACTAGTTGTGACTGAACTTACACTAGTGAGAGATCAGTGAATTAATTATTAATTAATTCACAATCATTGATCTCACATGCAACTGAAGATTTACCACTGTTAATTGCATGCATGTCAGATCCAGTGGAGACCCAGTTGAGATAACAGGTGAAAGGGACAGTTTGACTATTAGTTGTGACATTAGTGAGTGCACTCATGCAACCACACACACATTGGATGTTTGCATGAGGAATGTGCAGACTAAGCAAGAGGGATGCATTCATTGCAAGGATTTCCATTAGCAGGGATTGCGCAGAGGAGGCAGGTTGTCTGGAGGCAATAAATCGGCACATGCATTTGCTAATTTTTGTATGACAGTGTGAGACGATTGTATATTGTACTGAGAGCTCTTGGATTAGAGTTTTGTATGAGATTGTTTCATGATCCATGATATATACATAATATATGATAGTGGGGTTTTTAGCTTTATGCTTTCCCGGTAAAACATCTATGTTATGTGTGACTAATCTTTCTTCTTGATATTGCAATTGGCGATCGTGTTTTAAAATCTGCAAGAATTTTAGTAGAAGCGATTATGTATTTAACAGTGACATATAATTGTTAGATCGGGAGAATCCAGGCAATACATAACTTGTATTAAAATTTCTACATGGTATCAAAGCACAAAAGATTGTAGAAGCTGAGTTTGTGACTGGATAGAATTCGAATTTGTAGAAAGACTTTCTTGGTGCTACAATTGATTCAAGATCGAAATGGATTTCAATGGCTTGAGGTTAGAGTATGCACTCAAGGGCAGCTCGAACTACATTTCTTGGAAAGACATGATGGAGGTAGTACTCGAAGACAATGGCTTGAAGGAATTCATTGACAAAGATGTTCCTAAGCCAGATGTTGCAGACGTTGAAAATCTTGATGCATGGAAAAAGAAAGTGGCAAAGGCAAGGAGGATCCTATTGGAGGGAGTACAAAACCACATTGTCTCAAACCTCCATGGGAAAGCCACACCATATGCAATGTGGAAGGTTTTGACGGATCTATTTCAAAACAACAGTGACCATAGGAAATTGGCACTCAAAGTTAAACTTAGGAAGATCAAGATGGAGAGGGGCGACTCCATTCCAAAATATCTCACGAAGTTTGTCCAATTTCGGGATGAGCTGGGGAGTGTGGGAACAACAGTCGTTGATGATGATTTGGTGAGCTTGGCTCTCCTAGGGCTTCCCAAGAATTGGCACATTTATCAAGACTCTGTCAATGGAAGGGAAAAATTGCCAAATTGGGAACGACTATGGTCGGATCTAACGCAGAAGGAGTTCAGGTGGAACACCAGAGATGGATCTTCATTAAAACATGATGATGAAGAGGATTATGCTTTGGCTGCCAAGGCAAGGAAATGGAAGGGGAAGAAATTCCATTCAAAATCCAAGTCTAAAGGCAAGAAGCTGGATTTGTCCAAAGTGAAGTGTTTTTGTTGTCACGAACATGGGCATCTTGCTACTAACTGTCCACAGAAGAAGAAGAACAAGAAGGTTGTTAGAGCTGCAGCTGGTGAGGCCCTTGCCTCGCAATTTGAACTTGACTTCTCCTTGATTGCATGCATGGCATAAAGTGCATTGGGATCGGTGTGGTATTTGGATAGTGGTGCTTCCTTCCACATGATGGGAGATAAGGAGCTTTTCAGTGACTTGGAGGAGAAAGATCTCAAAATGCATATAGATATGGGTGATGATGGGTGATACAGTGTGACTGGAATTGGTACCATTACCTTTCAGAGGGAGTCAAGTAAACCATTTCAATTGAAATATGTTATGTATGTTCCAGGTCTGAAGAAAAACTTGGTCTCAGTCACAATGTTGGAGGACAGAGGCTATGACGTTGTTTTCAACGATGGAAAATCTTTCCCGCGACATAAAACAATGGGTCAAGTCAAGAAGATAGGGATTCAAGTTAAGAATCTCTACAAGATAGAGGTAGATGGTTGCACTGCCATGATGGGCAAGGCAGAAAAAGTGGTGAGTCGGGATGAGGGTGAATTATGGCACATGCGATTGGGCCATCTTCATCATGGAGCCTTGAAAATCATGCAGCAAATATCTACTGGAATTCCAATGGTAACACTTGTTCAGTTAGATCAGTGCAAGGGTTGCACCATGGGGAAGTATGTAAAGTCCACCTTTCATGAAAAGGAGAAACTTGCTTCGGTGATCCTGGAGAGATTTCACACAAACGCGTGTGGGCCATTCTCAGTTGCTTCAACAACAAAACATAAGTATTATGTTATTTTTGTTGATGAATTTTCTCATAAATGTTGGATCTTCTTCATGCAGAAGAAGGATCAAACATTCTTAAAGTTCTGTGAGTTTAAAGCATTGGTGGAGAAAGAGTCGGGGAAGTAAGTGAAGGCTCTGAGGAGTGATAATGGTGGAGAATACATATCTAACGAATTCAAAGACTTATGCAACAAAGAAGGAATTTGAAGAGAACTCTTAGCGCCTCATAACAGCAAAATGGGGTCGCTAAGAGGAAGAACAGAATGATCGTGGGTGCAACACGAGCGATGTTGCATGATCAGGGCCTACCAATGCATTTGTGGGCAGAAGAATGTAACACTACGATTTATGTGCAAAATCGTTCTTCTCATAGAGTAATTGGCATGAGTACACCTAAAGAAGCTTTCACTAGTAAGAAACCAGATGTTTCTCACTTTAATATTTTTGGCTCATTTGTTTATGTGCATGTGACCAAGAACGCTAGGAAGAAGCTAGAGCCGACTACTGAAGTTGGGATATTTGTGGGGTACAGAGAAACACCCCATAATTATCATGTGTATTTGCCTAATAGTAAGATGGTTTTTATGCGACGGGATATAAAATTTGATGAGGGGAAAGCCATGCGGTTGTCACTTGAGAGGGAGCTAGACTTGCATGCAGAGGAGGAACTGTTGGTTCCCAAAGATAAGTCTCAAGATGTGGATCAACCACATGACGAGGTTCATGGAGTGGAGGAAGCCACTCATACAGAGTCATCCATCAGAAATGGTAGAAAGCGCACCACGGAAGTTGATAGATTGAGACTAGATGTTGCACAGAATGTAGGAGCCCCTACTTCATAGCATAGACAGAGACAATCTCCTAATCGATTTACTGGATACGTGGCTCTCATGAGAAAATTTATTGTGACTGAACCATCTTCCTTTCAGGAAGCAGTGCAGGATCCCACTTGGGTTGATGCAATGGTGGAGGGTAAGCTTTTAATCATTGTTCTTTATGTTGATGATTTAATATTGATTGGTGATGAGCAACTGATACACTCATTCAAGGAGGACCTTGCAAAGGATTTCAAGATGAAGGATATGGGCCTCCTTCATTATTTCCTTGGATTGGAAATATGGGAGCGATATGGTGAACTTTTTGTGTCTCAAGGCAAGTATGCAAGGGAGATATTGGGTAAGTTTCACATGGAGGGATGCAAACCCATGGATACTCCTCTTCTAAGAAACTGGAGGAAAGAGGATGCTACTTCTGGAGAGGTAGTGGATGCTATTGTCTATCGACAACTAGTGGGTTCGCTAACGTATCTAGTGAACACGAGACCAGACATTTGCTATGCGGTTAACCAGCTGAGTCAAGCGATGGTTAAGCCTACCAATCTCTTTTGGAAGGATGGTAAGCATGTCTTGAGATACCTGAGGGGCACATCTGAGTATGGCTTATGGTACAGACAGACGGATGAGGTGAATTTGCATGGCTTCACGGATGCAGATTGGGCGGGAATCCCAACGGATAGAAAGAGCACATCAGAGGGGATCTTTAGTATCGGATCTACAATTGTTTCTTGGTACACCAGGAAATAGAGGTTCGTGGCACTCAGTTCAGTGGAAGTGGAATACATGACAGCGAGTTAAGTTGCATGTGAGGCTATCTAGATGAGAAAGATTTTGGTTGGTTTGTTTGGTTCTCATCTAGATCCGACAATGATTCATTGTGATAATCAAAGTTGCATTAAACTCTCGATTAATCATGTGTTTCATGATATATCTAAGCATATAGATATTTGGTATCATCATATCAGAGATTGTGTGCAGTGGAAGATCATGTTGCTTCAGTATATTCCTATGGAAGATCAGGATGCAGACATTTTGACGAAGGCGCTCACCAAGAGCAAATTCGAATACCATAGAGATAGGATCGGGGTGAAGGATAATCCATTTATTGTTGAGAGGGAGTGTTGATATTCAACAAGAAGATCCTAGTGAAAATTATGCACCTACACTAGGATGGAGCCTCAAGCTATTTTTAGGTGGAAGTCTATTTTTAGATGATGAGCAAATTATATTTATAGATGGTGAGCAAATTTTATTTATAGATGTATGTCGACTATTATTATCCCTTAATAATAGTTGGACAATAAATATTAATCTATTCTCAATGAGCACTTGGAAATAGTTAACTGAAGTGGCAAATCAGTTAGCTATAGGAAATTCAAGCTCAAAAGTTGATTGGTGGGACATGCAAGTCGAATTAGTTGTAACTGAGTGATTCGAAGTTGTAACAGGGTTATGAGTGTAGTTATGTGAGTTGTAAAGTAGTTTAACTCAGTTAAGTGAGTTTAGCTCAGTTGTACTAGTTGTAACTGAACTTACACTACTAAGAGATTAGTGAATTAATTATTAATTAATTCACAATCATTGATCTCACATGCAACTGAAGATTTACCGCTGTTAACTACATGCATGTCAGATCCAGTGGAGACCCAATTGAGATAACAAGTGAAAGGGACAGTTTGACTATCAGTTGTGACATTAGTGAGTGCACTCATGCAACCACACACACATTGGATGTGCCCATGAGGAATGCACAACCTAGGCAAGAGGGATTCATTCATTGCAGGGATTTCCATTAGTAGGGATTGCGCAGAGGAGGCAGGTTGTCTGGAGGCAGTAAATTGGCACATGCATTTGCCAATTTTTGTATGACAGTGTGAGACGATTGTATATTGTACTAAGAGCTCTTGGAATAGAGTTTTGTATGAGATTGTTTCATGATCCATGATCTATACATAATATATGATAGTGGGGTTTTTAGCTTTATGCTTTCCCAGTAAAACATATATGTTATGTGTGATTGATCTTTCTTCTTGATATTGCAATTGGCGATCGTGTTTTAAATTCCGCAAGAATTTTAGTAGAAGTGATTTTGTATTTAACAATGGCATATAATTATTATATCAGGAGAATCCATCCAATACATAATTTGTATTAAAATTTATACATTAAAAAATAAAAGTCACTTTGGAGAGATAAGGGGGTGCAAGAAGTATAAAGAAGATGCAAGGGCCTCTATTCTCTCATTCATTCATGTATGTTTATCATTTTGATATCTATATTCTAGCTACAGAGCCCATACCTTGGGAGTTTTGAGGGTTTTGACTTAAAAAACCTTAGAGGACGATTCAGTGGTGAAAGATTCCACCTAGTGATGCAGACCCCCCTGCTTCAGCAGGTTCTGCGCGACCTCTCGGTCTAAGCATCGTTCAAATTCCTCTTATGAGCCAAAGCGGCTCTTTTGGATCCCTATCATCACCTCAGAATCCAATCCACAGGTCCTTTACCTTCACATGGCCTTCAAACATGACCGTGATCCTTTCCCGAAATGGAATTTTGGGTTTCGGGACTCCTTGAGTCCTGATGTCGAGAGTCCTTGACTCTTCGATCTCCCGGTCTTCGAAATGTCGATTTGTCGAAACGGCTTCACTCGTGGTTAGCCCCATGGGATATACCCTTATTCCATATGACCTCCCCTCATATGACTGCAGCCTTCTTCAGGGTTCATTGACAAAAGGCTTCTGGCTCCCTGTCTTCAAGACTACCGAAAAGCCGATTTCTGAAATGTCAAAATACTTGTTTCCCGACCTTCTCCTCCTTTCGCGATTTCAGGTTTTTCGACGTCAAAATGCTCTGACCTTATGTCTACAGGGTCCCCGAAATGCTGAATTTCGGTATCCTGAAATACATCTCCCCGGCTTCTTCACATTTCGCGTTTTCGGAGTTTCAATCCCCAAAAACCTCTAAACCCTTGTCTTCAGAACTCCTGAAGTTCCAAACTCCGATATGTCGAAATGGCTGACCCTATCCCATGACCTGACGCTCCTCCGAACGTTTTCAGGATTTCATGTTTCGGGTCTTCACGAATCCTGAAACCAAAAGGCTCCTCTGCTCCTTCACCTTCCAATGCCTGAATCCTCGAGATATGAGGATCTCGTGACACGTGTCCTCCACAGATGGACGGTCACGATGCCTTCTGGATTTCGTGCTCTGGGACATCCTATTTCCCGCTTATTACCCCTCGGACTTCCGATGTCCGAAGTTTCGATGCTATTCGGATTTTCGCCACGTGTCTCTTGAGATGGATGCTCCTGATTCCTCCGGGATTTCACGACCCGTGACCTTTAGTCTCCCGGTCTATTGTCTTCGGAACCTCTGAAATTTCAGAACCTGAAATCCCGATATGTCTGTCGATTTGGGACTTTTTCAGGTCCTCTCCTCTGTTTGCGAGGATTTAAACCTTGTTCTCCTTCCGCCAGATCTGATGGCTATCAACTGTCTGGGCTAGATCTGACGGCTCAGACCTTCTTCTCCCTTCCTATGTGCTCTTCTGCTACTATCTGGACGTGGAAATTCAACGGTCCAGATCTTCCCTTCGGCCTGATCCGACAGCAGTTGTGCCGCTCAGAGCATGCACGTTATTCCTGAACCTTGGAAAACCTTTCTAAGTTCTCAAAGGCCTCGACCTTTGCTTATTTTCTCTACGAGCTCCACAGCCTTGAATCTCACCTGCATATTCGAAGATGCTATCCCTCCTAAACTTGGTCTTCTCTGAAACCTTAAAAAGTTTCCATGACTCCTTCTCTCCTCGCGGAGTCTATGCACACCAATGTGCTATCTATCCTGAGCTTTCTCACTAGCCCAGATCTTTTAAGGCACTCGATCCTTTTTCCTTCTCTTTCAGATGGAGAATCTGATGCCCTCCTGACACTCTCTTGCTCAAGCAACTTCTTGCTGAGTCTGCAAGGTATTCAACAACCCTGTGAAGATCCTTCCTTTGACTCTTCTTCTATTCTAGAACTCAAAAGAGTTCTCTCTGTGCGCTCTGGCACCTACTCAATGCCCTCCTGGCAGAGTGTCTAGAATCCCCAGTGATTCTGACTTCCTATTGAACTCACAGCAGAGTTCCTCCTCAATGCAACCAGTGCATATGCTCAATGCCCACCTAGTAGAGTTCTTGCAGAATCTCGCAACGATTATGTCTCCCACCGTGTCTTCCTCTACACACTCTTACCTTCAAGGTGTTCAGTAACCTTGAGGTCTTCTCCCTGAGCTAATGACTCTAGACGGTGTACCCTCCTGGCACATCTTTGTCCAAATTCTGCATAACTGGAAGTGCTCTCTAAGCACTGGCTATCAGAACCCGCAGTGTTCTGTCACACCCTCCTGGTATGAAGCCTCAAAGATCTCCAACCCTGAAATCAAACAACTCATGCAAATTCATATCTATCCATACATCTACAGCATATAAAGAACACACATAGACATTCACACAACACAGTAATATCCAGGAAAAACTGCTTATGTTTGTATTAATCAAATGCCTCTTTTACAAAGGTGTTCTGAGCGCGGACTGTAACAAAATCTCAACTCCTTCTCTCTCTCTCTCTCTCTCTCTCTCTCTCTCTCTCTCTCTCTCTCTCTCTCAAATTCTCTATGCTCTCTAAGACTAACTCAAAACAAGACCAAAAAGATCGTTTACATGAGGGGGCTCTTTGAGCTCTTCCCTCCAAGCTACCTACCCTATTCAATTACATTGAATTCATAATTAAATGGTTGTCTAGTCCAGATTGGATCTAGATTGCAGCCTTACAACCATTAAAGGCTATCTACAGCTAAAGCCTGCGTATAGGCACAGCCTTTTGGTTCTAACAGCCTTACAAATATTAAATGCCCCTAATTCAAATTCAAAATATGAGAGGGTTAGTTGGCTGGCGCATGGCTAGCGTGGAGAGACGCTCCTGTATCATACTCTTGAGCTGTAAAATTCATGAGCTCCTACTCATGAGCTTCCCATCTCAGCTGTTGAAATCCTCCTGCATCCCAAACAATTCTTGGGAGCTGTTCCTCTGCTCCACTTCCTTGCTACTTCTGCTGCTTTGTTGTTGTTGTTGTTGTTGCTTCTGCTTTCCTTCTGCTCAGCCCTTCCTTGCTAGCAGTCTCTTGTGCTGACTTCAACATCAGCTTCCTGATCTGTTCGACCATTTCATCCAGTTGCTTCCCTGGCTAGCCCTGTTCATGCAGTCTCCTCTGTTGTAATTTCTTTCTGCAAATGGGCAAATCATCATGATCTCCCATGCCATCTTCTTCATATCTTGTGGCCTTGACTTCCCACCCTGCTGCAGATTCCATCTCTGCAATATTCTTATTGAACTGTTGTTCAGCTTCTCCTTCCTCTAACAGTGTTGCTACTACCATTCCCTTTGTTGGTGCATCTCCAGCTTCCTCCATCTTCTCCTCAAAATGGAATTCACCTTCATCTGCTTCCAACCTGATCTGTTGGATATACATACCTTGCACCTTCACCCTTCTCTCCAGAGCTTCAATCTATTCGCATAGATCAGAAACACTCATGTTGTCTGTCTCTTCTTCAACTTCTTCTGCTGCAAGCTTCAGTGCTGCAGTCATTTCCTTTTTAGCTTCCCGACTGAAAATTTTGAGCCATTCCTCGAAATGTTCTTCTTCTTCTTATGCTTGGGCAGTCATCAGTGGTTGCTCTACTTCTTCTTTCTCCCTGACAGTCTCTGTTGGTTGTCGGTCTTTTGTTGCTGCCTCAGCAACACACATGCTGGCCTCATCTGGGCTATATGGCAAGAATACCTTTATCCCTCCAATCATCAGAATGCTCTTCTGATCTTCTCTCTCTGTCGGCTCCTCTGGCTGATATGAACTCACCTCTGAGAGCATCTGTTCTCCCTTGCCCTCCTGGAAATATGGGATTTCTCTGCTGCCTACCTGACAGTCTATGAGATCCCGCAGTGATCTCATCTTATTGCCATCCTGGCAATATGAAATTCCCCCACTGTCCTCTTGACAGTCTATGAGATCCAGCAGTGATCTCATCTCATTTCCCTCTTGGCAATTGGGAACTTTTGTTCTGCCCTCTTGACAGTTTTTGAGATCTTCAGCTAATCCCATGTCATCCTCACTACTAAGGCTTCTCCCAGCTTTTGGTTCACACACCTGAACCATTCTCTCCTCTGGTCTGTTGAGGTTTTCAGCATGCCTCAACCATCCCTTTAACAGCCTTTGTTGTCTTTTGGCCATCAATTCCCAGACTAGCCATTTTACCTTCGTCTTCATGGGCCATTCATATACCCATCTCGACTTAGCATTCTACTGCACCCGCAGTGTAATCTCTTCCATCCTCACCCTGATCTCGGCAAGTTCTTTATCCCTTGCAGCGTTCTCCTACTGTTGATGGATCTTCTTCCCATTGCCTGCATGGCCTTCAATAGTCATTTTTCCCACTATCTATCTGTCCTCCTGATAGATCTGATGTTGTCACTCTGCAACCCTGAGTGTTTTCAACCTTCTTTTTCAGACCTCCTGACTGGTTCCTTTGACTTTTGCTTACCTGCAATAATCACCATAGAGTTTCCAACACTCTGTCTTCCTTTGCCTATCTCTACAAGATGCCTCTAATATCACTTTGTTGTATATCAAAGTATTTTTTTCCTCTCGCTTCCTCTGCCTGAAATATACAAACAGAGTCCTGCTCTGATACCACTTTGATGCAGACCCCCCTGCCTCAGCAGGTTCTACGCGACCTCCCGGTCTAAGGATCATTCAAATTCCTCTTCTAAGTCGAAGCGGCTCTTTCAGATCCCTATCAAAACCTCATAATCCAATCCACAGGTCCTTCACCTTCACACAGCCTTCAAACACGACCGCGATCCTTTCCCGAAATGGAATTTTGGGTTTCGGGACTCCTTGAGTCT
The DNA here is from genome assembly GCA_009831015.1 of Picea engelmannii. Classification (NCBI taxonomy): domain Eukaryota; kingdom Viridiplantae; phylum Streptophyta; class Pinopsida; order Pinales; family Pinaceae; genus Picea; species Picea engelmannii. The sequence continues at coordinate 86,840 of ML814115.1, read as the reverse complement.
GGATGTCGAGAGTCCTTGACTCTTCGATCTCTCGGTCTCTGAAATGTTGATTTGTCGAAATGGCTTCACTCGTGGTTAGCCTCCTGGGCTATACCCTTAGTCCATATGACCTCGCCTCGTATGACCACAGCCTTCTTCGGGGTTCATTGACGCAAGGCTACCAGCTCCCTATCTTCAAGACTCCCGAAAAGCCAATTTCCAAAATGCCGAAATACTTGTTTCTCGGCCTTCTCCTCCTTTCGCGATTTCAGGTTTTTCGAAGCCAAAATGCTCTAACCTTATGTCTACAGGATCCCCGAAATTTCAAATTCTGGTATCCCAAAATACAGCTCCCTGGCTTCTTCACATTTCACGTTTTCGAAGTTTCAATCCCCAAAAACCTATGAACCCTTGTCTTCAGAACTCCCAAAGTTTCGAACTCCGATATGCCGAAATGGCTGACCCTATCTCGTGACCTGACGCTCCTCCAAACGTTTTCGGAATTTCGTGTTTCAGGTCTTCGCGAATCCTAAAGCCAAAAGGCTCCTCTGCTCCTTCACCTTCCAATGCCCGAATCCCCGAGATATGAGGATCTCATGACACGTGTCCTCCACAAACGAACGGTCTCGATGCCTTTAGGATTTCGTGCCCCGGGACTTCCTATTTCTCGCTTATTACCCCTTGGACTTCCGATGTCTAAAGTTCTGATGCTATTTGGATTTTCGCCACGTGTCCCTTGAGATGGATGCTCCTGATTCCACCGGGATTTCATGACCCATGACCTTTAGTCTCCCGGTCTGTTGTCTTCGGAACCTCCAAAATTTTGGAACCTGAAATCCCGATACGTCTGCTGATTCAGGACTTTTTCGGGTCCTCTCCTCTGCTTACGAGGATTTAAACCTCGTTCTCCTTCTGACAAATCTGATGGCTATCGACTGTCTGGTTTAGATCTGACGACTTAGACCTTCTTCTCCCTTCCTATGCGCTCTTATGTTGTTATCTGGACATGGAAATTCAACGATCCAGATCTTCCCTTCGGCCTGATCCGACGGTAGTTGTGCCTCTCTGATCATGCGCGTTCTTCTTGAACCTTGGAATACCTTTCCAAGTTCTCAAAGGCCTCGACCTTTGCTTCTTTTCTCTACAAGCTCCACAGCCTTGAATCTCACCTACGTATTCGAAGACGTTGTCCCTCCTAAGTTTGGTCTTCTCTGAAACCTCAAAAAGTTTCCATGACTCCTGTTCTCCTTGCAGTGTCTCTGCACATCAATGTGCTATTTGTCCTGAGCTTTCTCACTGGCCCAGATCTTCTAAGGAACTCAGTCCTTTTTCCTTCTCTTTCAGATGGAGAATCTGATGCCCTCTTGGCACTCTCTTGCTCAAGCAACTTCTTGCTGAGTCTGCAGGGTATTCAGCAACCCTGTGAAGATCCTTCCTTGGACTCTTCTTCTATTCCAGAACTCAAAAGAGTTCTCTCTGTGTGCTCTAACACCTACTCAATGCCCTCCTGGAAAAGTGTCTAGAATCCCCAATGATTCTGACTTCCTATTGAACTCACAACAGAGTTCCTCCTCAATGCAACCAGTGCATATGCTCAATGCCCACCTGGCAGAGTTCTTGCAGAATCCCACAGTGATTATGTCTCCCATCGTGTCTTCCTCTACACAGTATTGCCTTCAAGGTGTTCAATAACCTTGAGGTCTTCTCCCTGAGCTAATGACTCCAGACGGTGTACCCTCCTAGCACGTCTTTGTCCAAATTCCGCAAAACTGGAAGTGCTCTCTAAGCACTGGCTATCAGAACCCGCAGTGTTTTGTCACACCCTCATGGTATGAAGCCTTAAAGATCTCCAACCCTGAAATCAAACAACTCCTGCAAATGCATACCTATCCATACATCTACAACATATAAAGAACACACATAGACATTCACACAACACAGTAATATGCAGGAAAAACTGCTTCTATTTGTATTAATCAAATGCCTCTTTTACAAAGGTGTTCCGAGCGCGGACTGTAACAAAGTCTCAACTCCTTCTCTCTCTCTCTCTCTCTCTCTCTCTCTCTCTCTCTCTCTCTCAGATTCTCTATGCTCTCTAAGACTAACTCAAAACAATACCAAAAAGATCTTTTACATGAGGGGGCTCTTCAAGTTCTTCCCTCCAAGCTACCTACCCTATTCAATTACATTGAATTCATAATTAAATGGCTATCTAGTCCAGATTGGATCTAGATTGCAGCCTTACAACCATTAAAGGCTATCTACAGCTAAAGCCTGTGTATAGGCACGGCCTTTAGGCTCTAACAACCTTACAAATATTAAATGCCCCTAAATCAAATTCAAAATATGAGAGGGTTGGCTGGTTGGCGCATGGCTGGCATGGAGAGATGCTCCTGCATCACCTAGCTTGTCCCAATCCTGGTCTCAGGGATGAAATACTCCCCCACACCATTCTAGTTCATATCTACATCAATGGAGGAGGGTTCTACACCAGCCACAGGCATAGGAAGAGAAGGAGGGTGCACCATTGGGGGTTTCCAACAAGGGGGGCGTACCATTCATTGAAGGAAGGTTCGTTGTAGGAGTTTGAGAGGGCTCTTTGAGATTTGAGCATTTGGGTTTTACTTGCAAGGCCTTAGCCATGATTTCTAGTGCCTCTTGAGAGATTTTTATGGCTCAGGTGATTCCCTAGAGCATTGGAGTGAATTGGAGAGAAAGAGGGCATTTTTGAGATTCAGATCTATTCAGTTTGGAGGGGTTATACTTCAGATCTGACCCTGAGACTTCACCTAGTGACTTGCAGTGTCTCGATCTACATTTCTAGCGAGTTTCATGGCATTTGGAGGCCTCCTTCATCAAGACCGAAATTGTAGGGTTTGACAGTTTTCAGGAGGGTGCAACTCCACTTGTGGATTCATCATTTGGAGGAGCAGTCCTTGGTATTTCAGTTTGAGATTTTAGGAGGGGACTCTACACATCCCGATCTATAGTTTGGCATCTTCATTAGACTCATTTGGGGGCTTCTTCAGCTGGGCTGAATTATTGAGGGTTTCGGTCTTCTACTAGAGTGTGGCTTTTCCAGTTTGGGATTTGGTACTGCATACGGCCTAGATCTCTACTTGTATTCAGTCTTCATCATGTATCCAAACTTTAGAGGCTTATAACATCTTCTTGGATCATTTTGTAGCAGCTTCTATTATGTTATTGGATCCATCTATTGAGCATTCCATATCGGCATCTTCATTGTATCAGGTTCTCTTACTATTATGATTAAGATCATATCTAAGGCATTTTTGGGTTGTCTACTATATTGTTGGTCTTGCATATGGTAGAGGTATGCTCCATTACTATATCTATGTTGATTATTGTTGCAAACACACATTAAAACTCATCAGTATAACCCTAGCGCAACCTAAGAGACAATAATAAGCAAAGTGTTTGATGAAATGCCACAACCATAAAAAGTTTAAAAATACACCCAAAACCATGATGTTCTTGGCATATTGGCTTGGGAACATTACACTAAGGTGCATTTTTTCATATGAATCCTCACAGGGAGTGGTTTTGCGAATATGAAAGGTATGATGGAGGTGATCTTTTCCTAGGTGATGACTTGACAACCAAAATCATAGGATGTGGAAAAGTCAAGTTGAAGCTCATCAATGGAAGGATTAGAACATTCCTCGGTGTTTTGCACATCCTAGGATTGGCCATAAATTTGATTTCTATAAGCAAAATGGATGATGCAAGGGAAAAATTAGTGTTTGATAAAGAAACCTATAGGAATGTTCGAGGAGCAACGGTGTTGCTGAAGGGAGTTCAGATTGCAACTCTGTATAAGCTATAGGGAAGCATTATTAGTGAGGGGTGCAATAGTTCCATTGTTCCTAAGATTGGAGTTGAAGAGGAAAAAACTCATACAATCTCTCGAGAGAAGACTATGTTGTGGCATCAAAGACTGGGGCATATCAGAGAGAAGGGCCTTCGACTACTACATGGTAAAGGTATGGTTGAAGGTGTTGTAACCTAGGTCAACACCCCTACATTTCCTCTCTCTTTTCCCTATGCCTTTGTTGAATTTGTCCTCTTCTGGTTGATAAAGTCGATTTCCCATTTGTTCAATAACTTAGTTTTCTTTGTTGGCTTGCTTGACTGATTCTTTGAGTAGAGTTTTTATGTTTTTCTTGAAGGATAAAATACATGTCGTATTTGGTTCGAAATGCTTGTCATCATGTTTGCCATTGATTGAGCTCACACCATGATGACCAAGCCTTTTTGTATGCACAGGAAACGCCCATGGACAAGATCGCAGGCATTGTATTACAAGATCACACTGTTGGATCTGGGGAGAATTCAGGCTTTGTTGTGTTGTTATCTAATGATGTGCTAAGGGATCTCAGGCTGCCTTTTCATATTTGTCTTTGTGCATGGTGCACTTGAAAGTGATTCAATTATTGAAAA
>ML814115.1:47583-63847 GCA_009831015.1 Picea engelmannii | reverse complement strand
TATCTTGTAATAATGGGAAAGTAGTTGAGAGTGGTTGAGAGAATAGTGGATCTGCAATTATGAGATGGTTATCTTCTTCATGTATATAAGAGAGTGCTCTCTCTTCATGAGAATTCAATTATTCAATTAGGATTGAATTAGAGAATTAGAGTTAGATTTCAATTAAGGTGTGATTGTAATCAAGAGGAGGGGATTCTTAGCTTTGTTATTCTTTCATGTTTTGTCATTTGACTATTGTAATATGATTTGAGATTGATATATTGTATGAGCTCATTGTTGTTAACTCTTCACATGTTGTATTTCCCTTAGGCAATTTCAAGCTTTCCTAGTTAGTGTTTCAATGCTTTCTTAGATCAGTTTGATTTCAGCAACATAGATTAGATTAAATTAGTGCTACTTCAGTCCTGCATATACAGTGCGTGTGCTTCGTCAGTCTACGTACCCCGGGTTGACAATTAAATGGTTGGGCAAGTACTACAACGTTATTATAACGACATATATTTCACCTAACAGTCTACTATATTGTTGGTCTTGCATATGGTGGAGGTATGTTCCATTGCTATATCTATGTTGATTATTGTTGCAAACACACATTAAAACTCATCAGTATAACCCTCGCGCAACCTAAGAGACAATAATAAGCAAAGTGTTTGATGAAATGCCACAACCATAAAAAGTTTAAAAATACACCCAAAACCGTGATGTTCCTGGCATATTGGCTTGGGAACATTACACTCAGGTGCATTTTTTCATATGAATCCTCACAGGGAGTGGTTTTGCGAATATGAAAGGTATGATGGAGGTGATCTTTTCCTAAGTGATGACTTGACAACCAAAATCATAGGATGTGGAAAAGTCAAGTTGAAGCTCATCGATGGAAGGATTAGAACATTCCTCGGTGTTTTGCACATCCCAGGATTGCCCATAAATTTGATTTCTATAAGCAAAATGGACGATGCAAGGGAAAAATTAGTGTTTGATAAAGAAACCTGCAGTATTGTTCAAGGAGCAATGGTGTTGCAGAAGGGAGTTCAGATTGCAACTCTGTATAAGCTATAGGGAAGCATTATTAGTGAGGGGTGCAATAGTTCCATTGTTCATGAGATTGGAGTTGAAGAAGAAAAAACTCATACAGTCTCTCGAGAGAAGACTATGTTGTGGCATCAAAGACTGGGGCATATCAAAGAGAAGAGCCTTCGACTACTACATGGTAAAGGTATGGTTGAAGGTGTTGTAACCTAGGTCAACACCCCTACCTTTCCTCTCTCTTTTCCCTATGCCTTCGTCGAATTTGTCCTCTTATAGTTGATAAAGTTGATTTCCCATCTGTTCAATAACTTGGTTTTCTTTGTTGTCTTGCTTGACTGATTCTTTGCACAGAGTTTTTCTGTTTTTCTTGAAGGATAAAATACATGTCGTATTTGGTTCGGAATGCTTGTCATCATGTTTGCCATTGATTGAGCTCACACCAGGTTGACCAAGCTTTTTTGTATGCACAAGAAACGCCCATGGACAAACGCAACAATCTAGAACGATCAATTTCGGGCTCAAATTGGGGGAACAGACAGGTTAACTTTCGACAGTGGAGATACATCAGGCCAATCAGATCGACGGTTTTCATGCATTCAGAGTGTCAAAATCGCGTGAGGTTTAACATCAAGAGTGAACCCACTAGAGAAATAATTACCCAAAGTCCCAAATTCCCTAAGTTAATATGGACCGTCTATCAGCAAGGACACATGGAGGCAGATCTTTCACTTCAGAGACTTAGCACTCCAAAAGGTTTGCGAAGCACTAGAGCAAGAATTACCCGAAGTCTCGAGAGCCTACCATGTCACTCTGAACCCGTACTACTCCTGGAGAACCTCATGCCTCACAATCCAAAAATCTCAAACACCGAAGTGTCGAAGCATGCGACACTCATCCGTAAGGACTTGTAGCACTCATCCATGGAGACACATGGCTTCCATCTAGTCCTGACATGTGGCACTCATTTATGGTCATTTGGGTCCCATCATTTGCTCATCTTTGAGTGACACATGTCACTCACCTTATGTGACACATCAACAGTTGTGACATCATACAACATCTGGTCGTCACGTTAGATTCAGAGACTTAACACTTCGGGAAATTTCTAAGCACAACATTTACAAACTCACAAAGCCTGAACTCCCGAAGCAGATCTGGACCATCCATCAGTGAGGACACACGAAGACATATCTCCCTCTTCGGATATACGACACTTCAGAGGATTACGCGAGCAAGGAGACGAAAACTCCCAAAGCCAGAACTCCTGAAGTAAATCGGGACCGTCCAGATCCAGAGGCCACGTGGAGGTAGATCTCTCACTTCGGAAATGAGGCACTCTGGAGAATGGTAAGAACTATGCATTGAAAAGGCCCGAAGCTCGAACTCCCGAAGTGAATGCGAACTATTGATCTCAAATCAACAAGAACCATTGATCCTTGCAGCAGGTAAGAAAGGAATATCACCTCGATCACAGATTGTGACACAATCGACGACCACACTTCATTGTGGGGACGTAAACTGCTTGAACGTTAATTTTCCAAAGCGGTCCCACAATTGGAACCACGGTATTGTTGGAAAGGTACGTGGCAACTTGTGGGGGATTGCAGGGGTCAGAGCGATGTGGACCCAAACCACCCTCAATAACTTCCATAATCATGTGCTTATATGACATCAGGTCACCACGTCAACTTCACTCATCTCCACTCACACTCTCGCTACCACTAAATTTTCGCCATATGTTCCCCCGACTACTCCCCATATCACCTACCACCTCCACGCATCATGTCTTCCTATTGGACGCTCGCCTCCACGTCTTCCTATTCACGACCAAGTCATCACAATGAAATCGAGGAGAGGGGTCAGTTATAGTCGAGACAGAGTGTGCTTAACTTTTGAAATCTCAGACACCAACAAAGAGTTAAGTCTCAGTCACAGGTCGACGCAGATTAGTTCTAGAACACTTCAACAAACTACCTCCTCCTCAAGCGGAGATCTGTTCATGCAGCCAGTTGTCTCCAGTGGCCTCCAACAGCTCCCAGGCATGCCATTACTCAACATAGAGCTCTATTATATCACCCCAGTGCCTATTTTCTAACAATTCAATTCCTCCAACGCATGCATCAGTTCTTTCTCAAAGACGGTAGTAGTTTTTGGTTGACTAATTCCAACAGTTTCTTAGATTAGATACAAGAGTGGTATTTTGTGTGTGATAAGAACCACTCTTGTTGATTAAGTCCAGTGTCTTAGTGAAGTTAATAATTTGTTCTACAAACAGTTACCTAAAACTAGGTCTTAGTCCCCTAAGGACGAGAACCACTGCAACTCTGTTAAATAGAGGGACTTTGAATGTTTTCTTTTGGATTTTTTTGGGAAAGGATAACACTACATCAGACTCGTTGGACTCGTTCTATGAATGGATTAAAGCTCTCTACCTGGTGAACATACTCTTGATGATAGTGTTTCGTTCAAATCTTCATGTGTTTTTATCTTATCTTGAATGGAGTTTTTGATTTGTGAAAAGTACATGTCATTTCCTTTCAGTTATTGTGTAACTTGTCTTTATTGATATGCAACCTGTGAAAACAACTAATGCTTGGTGAAGATTTGTTTTTATCGCAACCAGAAGGATTAATTATGTCTTGATACACGTTTAATGCCTTGAAATGATATTTTAAGTATTGAACTTCTTGCAACAAATTATTCATTTAGTAGTTTCTTGTTTCCCTTTGTTTTATATTATTTCACTAGTCTTTCATTAGTGTGCCACCAGCCAAGGAGGACCCTCATCCATATTATTTTTCCAACCCAACCTTGCTTTTGTCTTGGTAGAACAACCCTCTGACCAACCAACAAAAATTAAAAGAAACAACCATTCTAAACTGATAGGTGGCCTAGCTTTTCCCTTTAGCAGTCAGGTGCAAACCTTAGGACCAACAGAAGGTATGTCTAAAAGTTCTCTAGATTTTGATTTTTGTGAACATTGTGTATATGTGAAGAAAAATCGGGTAAGATTCCCCTCTGGTGCAATGAGTGCAAAGGGAATTTTACAATTGGTGCATAATGATGTGTTTGGACCTGTGTTGGTTCCATCACTGGGAAAATCTGTGTACTATGTCTCATTTATAGATAAATTCTCAATGAATACTTGGATTTATTAACTTGGGAATAAATCTAAATTATTTGACATGTTTAAAGAGTTTAAGGCTCTTGTGGAGAATCAGATAGAGGAGAGAATTAAGGTGTTAAGGATGGATAATAATGGAGAATATTGCGGAAATGAATTCAAAGAATTCTATAAGAAGTGTGGTAAAACAAGGAAAATTATTACTCCATACACACCTCAACGGAATGGAGTTGCATAAAGGGTGAATAGGACGTTGATGGAAAAATCAAGGTGCATGCTTAGTGGTGTCGGATTAAGACAAGAATTCCGAGCAGAGGCAATGGGTAATGCATGTTACCCGATCAATTGATCACCCTCATCAATGTTGGATGACAAGACTCCAAACGAGGTATGGACTGGTAAGAAACCCTCTCTGACACATCTCAGGGTATTTGGTTGTGATTCCCATGTTCACATTCCAAAGGAAAACATGAGTAAGCTAGATAAAAATGATGAAAAATGTATCTTTATTGGGTATAAATATGGTCTGAAAGGTTATAAGATTTGGTACACAAAGACTAAGAAGGTGGTGTATAACTGAGATGTGGTATTTAGAAAAATCAAAGATGTTGTCAAGCAGGAAGTCCTACCAAGGAAGGAAGAACTAGAGAAAATAGAGTTTGAGTTAAGGGATGATGAATCAAAATCTACAAAAGAACATGAATAATAAGAAGAAGATCCTCATACTCCAATATTAAGGAGATCGGTTCAGGAAAGAAGGCAACTAGAAAGGTATACTCCACTTGATTTCCATTCAATTTTTTCTTTGTCTATTATTGATGATGATCCTATAACTGCTAGGGAGGCAATGGATTCAGAGGATGGAAAACTCTGGAAAAAGGCCATGGTGGAAGAAATGCTAACCTTGGACAAGAATGAGACTTGGGATCTAGTGGAGTTTCCAACTGAAAGAAAGCCCATTGGTAGAAAATGTGTGTTTAAGAAGAAGTTGAATGCAAAAGGCAAAGTGGAGAAATACAAAGCTCGATTAGTAGCAAAAGGTTATTCCTAGGTAGAGGGAATTGACTTTGGTGAAATTTTTTCTCATGTTGCCAAGTTAACTTCTGTTAGATTTGTTTTCTTTGTTGTTGTTGGCTTTGAATTTTAAGTAGAACATATGGATGTGAAGACAACATTCCTACATGGAGATTTGGAAGAATAAATCTACATGCAGTAGTAAGAAGGCTTTAGTGTGAAGGGTAAATAGGAGCTGGTATGCAGGCTGAAAAATCCATGTATGGGTTAAAACAATCACCAAGGATGTGGTATTAAAAATTTGATACTTATACGCTGGGACTTGGCTTCACAAGGAGAAAACTGGATCACTGTGTGTATTTCAAATTAATTGGCGATCATCTCATTTATTTGGTTTTGTATGTGGATGATATGTTGCTGATAGGAAACAACAAGGAGATTATTCGGGATGTGAAAACTCGATTGTCCTCTAAATTTGACATGAAGGATCTTGGTGCTGCAAATTTCATTTTGGGCATGGAAATTAAAAGAGATCAGACAAAAAATAAACTCTGGTTAAATCAAAGGAAATATCTGTAAACAATAGTACGGAGGTTTAATATGCAGGAATGTAAATCGGCCAGGTTCCCTATTCCTATAGGTGTAAAGTTATCTGCGGATCAGTGTCCCAACAGGAAGGAAGCAGAAGAGGACATGTCCCATGTCCTGTATGTTGGTGTGGTTAGCAGTTTGATGTATGCAATGGTTTGTACTAGACCAAACATTGTACATGCAGTGGGAGTTTTGAGCAGGTATATGTCAAACCCAGGGAAGGAGCATTGGACAACAATAAAGAGGGTTTTCGTGTATTTGCGTGGCACTGCTAGTTATGGATTGTGATACCAAGGAAGACCAGGATTTGATAGAGTGTTGGACACGCATAGGTTTTTTGATGCAGACTGAGATAGAGATATGGATCACAAAAGATCTACAAGTGGGTATGTGTTTAACCTGTTTGGAGGAGCAACCAATTGGATGAGCAAAAGACAATCTATAGTGTCACTCTCAACTACTTAAGCTAAATACATGGAAATCACTCATGCAAGCAAGGAAGTAGTATGGTTACAAAGATTGTGTTTAGATATTGGGTTGGTAGAGCAATCTGTAAGGATAGATTGTGACAGTTAGAGTGCAATCTTCTTGGTGAAGAACCCAACTTATCATTCAAAGACAAAGCATATTGATGTTCAATATCAATTTGTGAGAGACATGGTTGAAGAAAAGAAGGTGTTGTTGATGAAGGTGGACACTTTGAAGAATGTTGCAGATTCATTAACAAAATATGTGAGCACTGAGAAGTTCTCTTGGTGTAGAGGATCTATGGACAGCGCCCCCAAAACTTGTTTTGGCGTTTTTTGCTTCCTTTTTTGGCACATGGTTTTCGCCGATGGTTTTCTAATTCCGGATTAGGAATTAGGGTTGTTGATTAATCCAAGTCAATAGGTTAGGGGTTTTGGATGCCATGTGATCCTATTGTTTACAATACTCTCTCTCTCTCTCTCTCTCTCTCTCTCTCTCTCTCTATATATATATATATATATATATATATATATAATATTGTAAATAATGAAGATATATGATGAATATAAGATTAGAGGTGAGACTCTAAATAGGTTGTTGGTTTTCTTGGTTTGGGTTTCCAAGGTACAAATCTCTGTGTAATGTGTGTGTGTATGCGCCAACGTATTTTTTTCTGTTTTATTAAGAATTTGATTGCAACAATTAATTATACAAGGTTAAAATCTACAAAAGTCGAACCTACAAGCAAACAACAATTGTGAAAATGCCCCCATGCAAGACATATAATAAGCAAGTTTCCCATATTCACCTTCAAAATCATGGAAAATGTGTGTGATTCATTGTCTAGGGTGGCAATTGAATCCCCTCCTATACTTGCACCTTCCAACTAATTATCATTCGTCTCCGAGACCACCTCATTGCACAAGAGATTGGGTTGTACAAAGCATCTTCTATAGGGGCATGAACCTGGCTTAATGAGCTGAGAGGCAGGCGTGTGTGGGCACATATGGCCCATGCACCACCTCCTCAGTTGTCTTGTCGATCACCAGATCTGGGGAGGGGTAATTGTTCTACCCCAGTGTCTAGCATTCTTGTTTTAGAGTTGCACTTTTCAATGAGTTCCATTGAAATCTATTTTGTTAGAGTTGCAGGTCACACCTTCATTGGAGAGATAGTCGGCAAGCTTGTGGGCTTATCTTCGAACATGCAAAGGAATGATAGTAGAAGTGTCTTGGATGAGAGATTGAAGCTGCTCAAGGTTGTTTTCCAGACACCAGTGCTTAGAGACTTTCCATGGTCGTTAGCCATTTTATAGATGGATTAGCATATTGATAGTGAGTTGAGAGTCTCCTTCCACAATGAGTTTCAAGTAGTTTTTTTTCTTGACTATTTTTATCCAAGAAATTAGAGCCCAAATCTATGTCATGTTGTTGGAACTGATGCCTAGGCTTCAAGCAAAAACTCTGAGGATCTGCCCCAAGGAGTTTCGAAAGACTCCCCTATAACCAATTGAGCCCGGGTTGTTTTTAGCTACTTTCTCGAAGTTGAGTTTGATGAATTGTTGAGGGGGTGGAGACAAAGAGCGGGGAGAGGATATTTGAGGTCCCTATGGATTTTCACTTGTGGAAAGCTGACCTAAGTTGAGATCCCACCTCGAGAGGATGATTTGTTCTTTGGGGTTGCTCTTTACATCATCTTCACTCCAATATTGAGACTTGATTGTTTCTAGGATTCTTTTGTGAATTCTTTCCCATGCCATAGTCATTGATTGCTCCTCATTCTTGACTATTCAATGATTTCTTTCTTTCCAGGTTTCCCAAAGCACAAAGCCCAAAAAAAGCTACGAAATCTTGTTCATAGTGGGATTCTGAAATCCATTTGTCTGCCAAGAAGCTAGAGTGTTTTGTATATTGTCCATGTGTCTATCTCATTGCCTGGAGATAGTGGCATTGTGATCCTAGAGGTGATTGATGAAGGAACATGCATGCTGGCTTAATATTTCACTTCTTGGGCTGACCCAGGTTCGTATCTCATCAGGTTTCCAACAAAACCATCTAAACTATCGGCCCCCCTGGTAAACTAGAAGGCAACGCTTCACGCAAAGTGCACAATGCAGTCTCACCCGGGATAGCTTTTATGGGTGACTGCAATGCTCAAGTGATTGCATTCTAGGAATGAGTGGGGATTTGGGAGTGTATCTTATCTTTCTTTATGTATTAAACTTGTTATTGATTCAAGTATTTCTATGATTCATTCATCTCTGGCCTCATGCATGCATACTAATACATCTAGTTAATCATTCATTCATAAAATAACCATAAACATAAAGTAAGCATTCAATAAACATCACATAGAACACATGTTTTACCATGGTTTACCCCCTCCTAGGGATACGTCCACAAAGATCTGGCTTCTCTGCTCTTTTATTTAATTTGCTGCAAAATATGGCGCTGCGTGCATTACATCTCAGTAATACAATCAAGATCAAGGCAATAATCCTTTATGAGGCGGACTAGATCACACCATGCTCCACATCCTGTGACCTAACCCTCAAGGAATAGCTTATTCAATTGTTCTACAAGACTTATTATAATCTACATTCCCTCAGATCAACTACTCAACAACCAACAACAATCGAACCCCCAACCTAGACCTCCTAGGTCTTTGTTTATACTACTCTATTGGCTTATAACTGTTACAATCCTTATTAAAAACCCTAACACTATCATGGTTAGGCTTGCTTTCCTGCGCACCATGTTGCTTTTCCTCTTGCATGCTACTTTTCCTTCTTTTTTCTGCATGCTGCTTTCTTGCCATCTGTTGCACGCGCTCCAAAATTAGGTCTTCCTTTCCAAAATTAGGTCTTTTCCAAAATAGACCTTTTCTCTAAAAATAGGCCTGCGCCCAAAATAACCTTCCTTCACAAAATAGGTCTATGCCCAACAGGACCCCACCACTAACATGTGGCTCGTCCCGAGCCACTCAGGTGGTGTGCGCTCCCTGAACTGCCCTGTCAAAACTATGGAACTTTTCTGCTAGTTCCTTTCCTTTTTCCCTCATCTGCACAACTTTTCCTGTTAGCACCTTTACTATATGTGTTGTTATCTCTTCCTGCATTAATGTTGCACTCTATGTTTGTGCATGTGCCATACTTGTCTTCTCTTCCTCCAACTGTGCAATCGTTTGTTTTGTTTGTTCTTGGAGGGGTTCTAATTCGGTTTGTCTTTCTTTCTTTTGTGTTTGCGTTGTTTTCAACTCTGTCTGCAGAGTCTTCATTTCTTGAGTGCCCTTCAAGTGCTCCATGATACTCATTTTTTTGTTGTCATTACTTTAGCTCTTGTATGGCAGAGATGATTCTCTCCTCTTCTTGGTCCCACTGTTGGACCTTTTCATCTTCTTCCACGATAATCCATATCTATGCGGTTATGTTGAATAACTCTTCTACTTCCCTTGCTTTTTTCTCCATCTCAACTATCTGGAGTGCAAATTGATGTTCTTTATGTTTTCGAACCTCAGAAGGAGTTGTAGGATTGAGCCTTTCATTGAGCTCCTCAATTTCCTTCTTACATATGTCAATTGTTTGTGAGATCATGTTGATCTTCTCCTTTGCACTCCTCTTAGGTGCTTGCACGTTGTATGGGATGTGATCATATACAACTATTAATCCTTGTTCTAGTTTATCTGCATGTTCTTTCTCCTCCTCTTTCTTCAAGGTTAGTTGGTCGCATGTGATTTGTAACATTTAAACAACTCCTCTACCCACCTCGAAGTTGGCTGCATCCACGTGGGCCCTAGATTGCACTTCTTGCTTAACGTTGGCCTGGAGTCCGTATAGTACCTTGGTGGGTATTTGTGCCATGACAACTTCTAATTGCTCCACACACCCCATGGATTTTTGTGTAGTCTCCTGATCCAATCTAATCATTTGGTGCGTGATTGTAAATGTCTCCCTGCCTTGGACTACCAACTCCATTGTCTCTCCTGTCTTTCTGCGCATGGGGTCGTTGTGTCTTTTCTTGTTGTTGCGATGTGGCCTGTGGTCCTACTTGACTCTGTAATTGTTGTAGATTTTCATGGACTTCTATGAGCTTGGCCATGATCTCTTATCATTGCGCCTCTGTAATGCAAACCACTTCTTCCCCACTATCTTGGACCTTGTATACGACTAACTCTGCATCATCCTCTATCAGATTGATGATTGGGTCTTCTGTGACATACTTTCTTTTCTTGCATGCCTCTTTTTCCTGTGTTGGATTCCTTATTGTCTGTGAGGGTTTTTCCCCACTTGTTGTACCCTTAACCCTCTCTTCTCCAATCTGTGAATTATCCCTCTTTCTGGTCTATGGATAGCTATCTGTTCCTGTCGTTGTTATTGTCCTCCTTGGTCTTTTTGGTACTGTGTTGCTTCCAGTTGGATGATTCTGTGTTGCAATATTTCTAGTATTATCGGTCGAGCTGTTTTTTCTCACTAAAGAACCTGCTTCAGCCTTGTCCTTGGGCCTGGAAGATTGCGCCGTGACTGGCCTTGTTGCTATTTTGTTACTAACAACTGCCACTGTGCAAGCCACTCTTTGACTATCCAGTCCACTTCTTCTTTGGTGACGCAATACTACATTTCTAGCCATGCCTTCTTTGGATCCCTTGCAGCCTGGATCCACATGTGGTTCTTGGATGCCTTGAACTTGGTTATCCCTTCTGTCTCCTAGATTACCTCCACAGGCATGCACCATACATTAGTTGTGTGTTGTTGTAGTTCTTCCAACAACATTGCAAAAACAATGTTGTTTCCTTGATGAGTTTGATTATCCTTGGAGGGACTCATATCTGGCCCCATAACATTTCCCCTTCCTATCCAGGAACGCTAAGAATTTTGGCTCCTGCCAACGCTATAAGAATGATTATCCATGAGTAATGGAACTCAGTTTCATTATCTTATGCATCTCCACAATCTACCAAACACTGGTTCAACAGGTATGGTGCCGAGCTAAACATTACTCCTTTCACGCACTGCGCGGCTACTGCAATAACTCCTGCCAACGCTTCTTCTTTCCGACATTTCCTTAGTAGCTTGCAAGCCATCAAATTTCTAGTGAACCTTGTCCCATTGTTGTTGATATCCTTTAGCACAATGCCACTATTACCCTGATTGGTGCCAAACTATGCTTTAACCAGCTCTGTGATTTCCTTCTCATGCGCCTTGTTATCCAAGTATTCCTATGGTTGCACGTCGAATGTAGGTAGTCCTTTGATCTTAGCAATCAATTCCACATCTATCTATACTGGCCTGTCCATCCATAGGATGCCTCTGTGTACGTGGGCGACTAATTGTTTAACGCAAAACCTAACGTTTTTACCGTGCCCAAAATGTGGTATATCCAACAGGTTCATGATGCTAGAGTTGTACAACCTCATTTTCCAGTGCGCAGGATCCATTATGGGTTTACCCAGGGGTCCAATTTCCCTTGTGTTTGATAAATAAGACTCTTCGGCTAGATCTAGGAATTTGGTTACGTCGCGCACATCATGGTCGGAGTATCGAAGTTTGGGTACCTTTCCATGCATATCATCCACAATGATCACTGCGTCTAGGAGATATGGGAGTGTAATATTCATGGCGTCCTATGCCTTTCTTTTCCGTCCCACATCAGATGGGCCTACCTCTGTTGTGTCTACGTCCTTTCCTTCCCTTTCAGACTCCGACCAGTCGGTGATATTCTCGACCAACACTTCCACGCCTTCGTGGGTTTGTCGCAGTCCCATTTTTTTGTCAGGCTTCGCAGGCGTCTGAGGGTTAGGGTTCATAATACCATTCCGGGCCCCAGAGCTCTGACCTATTTCTACTTGTTGCGTTGTCTATGTTTTCTCTTCAACCTGTGTCAGGTTGATTGATTTTTTGTCTGAGGTGGTGACTTCTTCCAACTCGACCACGTTCTCGGGATGTGTCATTCTTTCCTTACGCCTTTGGCCCTACCTAGTAACCCATACATATTGGCTTGGCACACCAAACTTTGGTGGGGTCATATTCTCTCGAATTCACACACTTGCTTGCTTCTTCGTAAAATGCTAGCTAGGGCACACACTTTGTTTCTCCCTCTGCGCTAAAAAATCGCTAAGTGTTGAATAAATGTGTGCTTTCCGCCTTTTATAGACCCGGTCGTATCTGTTTTTCACTTTTCGCGTGCATTTGCGCCGAGTGTAATTTTTCTTGTGCACTGTCTTCTAATTTTTGTCACGGTAATTCATGCTCGCGACTTTTTTTTCACTTTCTTATGGTTCAGTCAACTTCTGCGTCTTTTTGTGTTTGTCTTCCTTTTTCTATTTTTCTATTTTTTATTTGTCTTCTTTTTATTTATTTTTATCATTTTTCTGTCCTAATATATGCTATAGTACACTATATACATGCCTTTCTTACTGTGTTGTAACTTTTAAGGGTTAGTAGGTCGATTGTCCATGTACAGTTTCAGTCAACTACTGTTGATCATACCTTTAAATTATGTTCCTCCCAAATATTTTAGCTGCATAGATCTCCCGTCTGTTATAGTCTTTACTTCATATGGCCCTAGCCAATGCATTCTAAATTTACCAGGATGTTGGAAAAATTTGTTTTCATAGAGTAGGACAAGGTCTCCCTCCTTAAAACTCTTCTTTTTAATATGTCTGTCATGCCAGGATTTGTCTCTTGCTTTATGTACTTCCTAGTGAAATCCTACTAGAATTCCATCCTCTTCCATTTCCATTAGTTGATTTAACCTTTCCTATATTGTGCCTCTTTCTGTCATGTTGGTAATTGTTGCTACAGGCAGACTGGGTACCAGAAATTCTAATGGCACCATTGCTTCCTACCCATACACCAATTTGAATGGTGTTTGTCCTATCAACTTCTTACATGTGGTCCAATATGTCCATAGTATTGTTGGTATCTTCAAGTCCCAATCATCCCTGTTGACATTGCATATTTTAGTCAGAGCATTTTCCAAGATCTTATTGAAAGCTTCTACAGTTCCATTTGCCTAAGGATGATATGGTGTACTCTTCTGGTGATAGACTTCAAATTCCTCAGTCGTAGCCCTGATGGTATTCTTGATAAAATGAGTGCCTTAGTCACTCATAAGAATCCTAGGACATCCAAATCTGGTGATCACTTGCTCAAATAAGAAGTGTGTTGTTGTCTTTGCGCTACAATCTTTGACTAGTGCTGCTTTTACCCATCTTGTTAAGTATTCAGTCACAATCATGATATATCTAGCTCCTGAACATTTGTTGGTGGATTAATAGGTCCCATAAAGTCTATTGCCCATTTTTCAAATACCTGTAGAGTCACTTGTGGTCTTAGAGGAATCTCATCCCTTTTTTTGGGTTTGCCAACCCTCTGACATAAATCACATTTCTGGCAATATTCCTTGGCATATTTATGGACTCTTGGCCTCCATAATCATGCGCGCAATACCTTGTGTGCAGTAGCCTTTTCTGCATAGTTTCCTCCAACTATACCTTCATGAGCTTCTACCAAAATTTTGGGCCTTTCATGTTCCAATGCACGCCTTCTCAAAATGTTATATGCGCTCATTTTGTATAAATATCCTGCAATAAGTCGATAGTCTGCAACTCTGATTACCAGATTTTTATTCTGCGCAGTGCTAAAGTCCTGTGGTGCAACCCCTGTGCTTAAGTATTCAATAATATCAACGAAGTATTTATCAACTACCTGAACTGAAAATAATTGTGCATCAGGGAGATTGTCTTCCAAGTTAGTAGGTTCTTCTCCATTAGTTACCATCGATAGGTGATCAAGTCCTACATTCAACTTCCCTGGTTTGACTATCACTTCGAAATCAAATTATTGAAATAACATTAGCCATCTACATATTCTCCCCCGCAACACTAGCTTATTGACTAGATATTTGAGGGCAGAATGGTCTGTGAACATTTTAAAGTGTTTACCTAGTAAATAATGCCTGGATTTTTGAAGTGCATATACCATGGCTAGTCCTTCTCTTTCTATGGTGTTGTAGTTCTGCTCTGATTCTGACAACTTTCTACTTGCAAAGGCTATAGGATGGTCTAGTTCTCCTACTCCTGGTTGCGCCAAAATTGCTCCAAGTGTTATGGTTGATGCATCTACATGCACATGAAATGTCTTTTCCCAATCTGGGAATACTAGTATAGGTGTTGTTACCATCTTTTGTTTTAAAGTGTCCAATCCTTGTTGACAATCGTCATTCCATTGAAATTTGGTGTCCTTCTTTAACAATTTTTCCATTGGTGCAATAATTTGCACATACCCCTTTATAAAATTTCTTGTAATAGCCTGTATGTCCCAGTGTTGCTCTTAACTGGCAAACTGACTTTGGTGGTGGTAAATTTACAATGACTGCAATCTTAGCAGGGTCCACTAGTAAACCATGTTTTCACACTATATGTCCCAACAATATTCCAAATGGTGTACCAAAAATGCATTTCTTGATGTTTAATGATATATGACATTGCCTGCATCTTTCCAACATTAATCTTAACACTTCTACATGGTCCTTTAACAGACTATATACAGTCCATTCATCCAGATATACTTCTAGAAATTGGTGTATGCATTCCTTAAAAGCAGCTATGACTACTCTTGAAAATATGGTTGGTGCATTCTTTAGCCCAAATGGCATGACTATATATTGGTATGATCCCCATTATGTGGAAAAAGTAGTCTTATACCTGTCCTCTGGAGCTATTTTGATCTAATGGTAACCTAAGAATCCATCTATAAATGAATATGCTTCCTCGCCTCCCACATTCTCCAAGATATCATCTGTAAAAGGGGTAGGAAAATGGTCATGTAAGCAAGCATCATTAAGTTTCCTCAGATCTACACAAATCCTTATCCTCCCTTGTTTTTTTTCTTGGACTACCATAGGACTGATCCATTCAGATTCCTCTACTGGTTATGTGATACTAGCTTCCAACATTCTGTCAATTTCTGCTTTCACTTTTTGCTTATACACTGGATTCAGTCTGTAGGGTTTCTGCCTGACAGGTATAGCCTCAAGTTTGAGGGGTATCTTCATCTCACCTAGCTCCCCTGCAATGTCTTTCCTCTTTGTAAAGGTTGTTGGAAACAAGTCATTGTATTCACGTAGAACCTCTATTATTCTTTCTATTGTTTGCTCATCCCAATAGTCTCCAACACTTGCCATTTTAGGATTGTCAGTTGTCCCAATGTTGACTTTCTTAACTTTGATTGGTGCAACAAATACTTCTGACTCCAAATATGGACCTTTCACCTCTCTTTCTCCTTCAATTTCTTTAATTTGAATGTTGCACGGATCATCTTCATCTAGTGCTTGTTGGGTATGTGTTATATTCTTTGCCAGGCCGACATATTTACGGGCCGACATATTTTCGTCGGGCCGACATATTTCCGGGACCACATGATATTAGGTGGTTTTCGGCACATGGTTTTTTGTCGATGGTTTTCTAGTTCCGGTTAAGGAATTAGGGTTTTGGACTAATCCAGGTCATTGGGTTAGGGTTTTGGATGTCGTTGGCTCCTATATGTATATTGTATTGTAAACAATGTAACACAAGTGTATCAATATAATATATGCTAGTTTTCCCGGTTTGGGTTTCCAGGTGAAAAATCTCTGTGTAATGTTTGTATTTGCCATTGTATCTTTTTTGTTCTTTTCTGAATATCAGTTTGCAGTTGATATTGTACAAGGTTAGAATTTACATTTGGTATCAGAGCTTTATTGGCTTCAGGGGGACGCCTTTGTCGTCAAGGGTTTGGCTCGGGACTGTGATAAGCCTTGTTACAATGGGAGATTTGCGGTATTATTTTTCAAGTGAAAAGAAATGGCAAGCAATTCGAAGATGGAGATCGAGAAGTTTAATGGGAAAAGCTTTGAGTTGTGGAAGCTCAAGATGGAAGATCTTTTGGTGGACAGAGATCAGTGGATCGCGGTAGATCCAGGTACGGAACCTACAGGAACTTCTGCAGATGACTGGAAAAAGACGGATCGGAAGGCAAAGAGCACAATTCGACTGTGTCTC
>ML814115.1:0-12138 GCA_009831015.1 Picea engelmannii | reverse complement strand
TTGTACAAGTTTGCTTTCCCAAAAGGCAAAAAATAGTAGGGTATTGCAAATTGGGTAGAACTCCATGTCAGAAAATCTAAATTGAGTGACATTGATTTCATTTAGGGTCAAACATTTCAAAAGTGTTACAAGTCAAAATTTAAACGAAGTTGGAGCATAAACCTTAAAAGACATAACATGTGCAAGGTGTGAAGAGAAATCTCCACAAAAGGTTTTGAAATAGTAGGTGGTCCAAAATTTGTTAAAGAGCAATCTCCACATAAGGTTTTGAAATAATGGGTGGTCCAAAATTTGTCATAGCTTCTGATAGGTATATCCAAAGTAGGGGATGTAAAAGGCATTTGGAAAGGGAAAGTAGGCATTTGGCAATGGAAAGTAGGGAAAACATTTTTGTAAAAAGCTAGGGTAAATTTGGCTATCCTTTATAAGTATATTTGGTTTGGAGGTTGGATATTCTAAAGAGTCTATAAGTGGTTGAGGCTGTTAAATTATGAGCTTGATTTCTTATGCAGATTAATTCTTTTATTTTCTTCAATACTTTGATTCCAGCTTAATACACTTCAACAATACCAAATCATAATCGAATAGCAATAACTATGTAGATGAGTAAGCATGCACATCAACAACACATGTACCTCGGGGAAACCTTGTACAGGGAAAAAACCCCCAACAAACGATATTCCTTTATTGCATTAATAATGTAAGATCACTTACAAATATCCACCATGAATGTTTTGCTCTTAAAGAGCTTGCCAAGATGAATCTGACCTGACAAAGACCTAAAAGACCTTGTTGAAATACACCTCTGATATGCTGCCTCTATTGTTGATATACAACACTAATATGCTTCTTTGGTATGCTGCCTCTTTATCACTGATATGTGCCTTTATTGCTTCACCCTTAACCTGCATATGAAAACTGTGTTGAAGAGAGGGTTCGACCTCTGCTTATATAGGCTGAAGAGGGGAAGAGGAGATGCTCGAAATAGTAACCTGTTTGCATGAGTTAATCATAACTCAGCTTCATACTTTAGTTCAAACTTAGAACTAGACTTGAGACTGGTTACAACTCAGCATTATACTTTAGTTCGAAAATAGAACTAGACTTGAGACATGTATGCTTTAGTTCTAAAATAGAACTAGAATTAAGACTTTAGTTGCAACTCAACATTACACTTTAGTTCTAAAATAGAACTAGACTTAAGACTTCAGTTGCAACTCAACATTACACTTTAGTTATAAAATAGAACTAGACTTAAGACTTCAGTTACAACTCAACATTACACTTTTAGTTCTAAAATAGAACTAGACTTGAGACTTCAATTACAACTCGACTCTTTACAAGGCAATTCAAAATTCTTTTCATGGTGGACAATGTTACACGTGCCAACGCATTAGATCAATACATTTATATCATTTGCAATATTAGGAATATCCTTTGTTTCTAGCTCATAGAAATTTTATATTCAACCTAACTTTTGCTAGATGCCTTGACTTTTGCTCATGGCTCACAAGGCTTTACTAGGCTCACAGAGGTTGTACGTTCCCCCTGACTTTTGCACTAGTCTGTCTATGCTCACATAGGTTGTACGTTCCCCCTGACTTTTGCACTAGACTGTCTATGCTCACAAAGGTTGTACGTTCCCCCTGACTTTTGCATTAGACTCACATCACATCTTGTTCGTCCTGACTTTTGGTTTGACTAATAGAGGTTGTACATTCCCCTTGGCTTTTGTCAATACCTCACAAGATTGGTTGATTCTCCAAATCTCCCTGGCTAGCCTCAGGGTGGCCCATATGGCCTCTCATTGGAGAATGACCGTCGATGCTGCCAAATTTAACACTCCCTCTCAGTCAGGGAGTCATTCTCAGCCACACCAAGCTTGCCTCTCAGCTGCACAAATTGTCTCGAGGTTAGAGGCTTGGTCAGGATATCAACTACTTGCTCGCTCGTGGCTATGCATTGTAACTTTATAGTTTTTCTCTAGACCAAGTCTCGGATGTAGTGGTACCTCATGTCAATATGTTTTGACTTGTCATGAAATACTAGGTTCTCTATCAATTTTATGCAACTTTGATTATTACGATGAACCACCGTCGTCTCAAGCTTGTCACCAAACAACCCAGAAACCAATTTTCTGAGCCACACTGCTTCCTTGCTAGCATCACTTGCTGCAATGTACTCAGCCTCTACTGTACTTTGTGCAATGGATCCCCGCTTCTGACTTGACCAAGAGATCATAGCGGATCCTAAACTGAAGTAGTATACAGAAGTACTCTTCCGATCCACTGGGCTTCTTGCCCAGTCAACATCTACATACCCATGTAGAAATAAACCACCACTGGATGTATATCTTAGACCATAAGTAATGGTCCCTCTGAGATATCTCAAGATGTGCTTTGCTGCCACCCAGTGTCTTTATCTCGGTTCAATCATGAACTGACTCATTGCAATCACTGCATAATGTATATCTGGCCTAGTGTGGATCATGTACATCAATGATCCAATTAGCTGCCTATACATGGTGGGATCCACCAAATATGAACCTGTATCATAATCATGCAGCGTCCTCAGGTTGGTAACCATCGGAGTAGACATGGATTTGCAATCCATCATACCAAACCTCTTTAGTACATCCACTGTGTATTTTCCTTGTGCCAGAAATATCTCGCCCTATCTTTGCCACACTTCCAATCCTAGGAAGTAATGCATCAAGCCTATTTCTTTCATTTTGAATTCTAAGGTTAGCTCCCTCTTACACCAGGCTATTAGCCCTTCATCTCCTGTTAGAAAGATATCATCAACATACATGATTAGTATAACAGGTTGGTTACCTCTTACCTTGAAGTACAGATTTGCATCAACATCATTTTTTAGAAATCCCAGACTTTTAAGAAATCCATCAATCCTATCATACCAAACTCTGGGAGCCTGCTTAAGACCATACAAGGCCTTCCTTAGCTTGCACACATGAGTGCCTTTGTTATGCAGTACAAAACCATCTGGTTGTTCCACAAATACCTCTTGTTCAATCTTTCCATTCAAGAATGTTGTTTTTACATCCATTTGATGTAGCTTCCAACTAAGAACGAGAGCTAAAGCAATAATAGTTCGAATGGAGGTATACCTGACTATAGGAGAAAACGTCTCTTCGTAGTCAATTCCTTCTTTCTGAGTGAATCCTCTAGCTACAAATATTGCTTTGAACTTTTCCACACTTCCATCAGCTGCATGTTTGATCTTATAGATCCATTTGGAAGAAACCATTGATTTGTATTTTGGCCTTGGCACAATGTCCCAAACATTGTTTTTTATAATAGACCTGTATTCCTCAAGCATGTCATCCTTCCATACTTGTAATTTATCTGCTTCTTCAAATGAAGAAGTTCGACATCACTAATGCTACTCGTCAGTGCAACATAGCCTCCAAACTTATGAGGCCTCCTCCTTTCCCTCAAAGTTCCTTTGGGAGCAACTATCCTTTTTGCTTCCTGCACTATTTCTTTAAGCCACCCTGGCTTGCTTTTGGTCGGAGGTTCTTCAAGAGTTCTTTCTAACACTTCAGTAGTTTCTAGGGGCTCATTACTTGGCCCTTCACGAGGTTCCTCCCTCTGATCATCCGACTCTTCATTTTCAGAAGAGGGTGAAGCTCACTGAACTGCTTCTGATTCATGCTGAAGCTCTCTGGATTTCTTAAATGCAGCTTCCTCATGGAAAGTCACATATCTGCTTACCTCTATTTGCCTATGACCTGGTACATAAATCCTGTAAGCCTTGGAGTTCTCATTGTACCCCACACAAACCCCTTTCTTTCCTGAGGGTTCCATCTTTGTCCTCTTTTCCTTAGGGACATGAATATACACAGGACAACCAAATATCCTTAGATTCCCTACTTCAGGTTTGATCCTTGAGAAGACCTCTTCAGGAGTCTTTTCCTTCAAGATAGCATGTGGATACCTGTTCTGAATATACACGAAAGTGGAGGTAGCTTCTGCCCATAAAGAATTTGGCAGATCCCGGTCAAACATCATTGCTTTCGCTGCCTCACAAATAGTCCTGTTTTTCCTCTCAACAACTCCATTTTGCTGAGGGTTATATGGCACGATCCACTGTCTCTTGATTCCCACTGACTTGCAAAAATCCTCAAACTGGAGAGATTCAAACTCTCCTCCATTGTCTGTTCTAAGGATTCTGATGTGTTTTCCTGTCTGCTTTTCAATAAAGACTTTATACTCTTTGAATTTATCAAATGTGTCACTTTTAGCTTTAAGGAAATATATCCAACATTTTCTTGATTAATCATCAATAAAAATGACATAATACAAACAACCACCGAGTGAGGGAGATGACATGGGACCACATACATCATAATGAACCAAATCTAAGATGCCTTGAGCTCTGTTGTCACTACTGGGAAATGCTTTCTTTATATTTTTACCTAGCATGCATCCCTTACAAATTTCATTTTTACTAAGAGAAATAAAGGGCATGCCACATACCATGTTCTGTAGATCTGGAAGAGCTTTGTAATGAAGATGTCCAAGTCTTCTGTGCCACAACTCACTGGAGCTAGTTGCATCATGAGCCAATGCTTGAACTGACTGTCTTGACACGACGCACATTCCTCCACTGCAAGTTCCAATGGGTTCTGCTGTACTTAAGTGGCTACCTTTAGCCCACAGTAGTGCCATCCTGTCCTTGAAGATCACCCAATATCCCTTGTCCTCAAGGGTTGCAACTAATAGTAGATTCTTCTTAAGTCCTTGAACATATAATACTTCATCAACATGAAGTCTAGCCCCAGATTCCAATTTGAAGGAGATAAAGCCTACTCCCTCTATCTTGTAACATTTGTCATCCCCAAGCTTAACCTGTTCTGCAAAAGATTTTGTCTCGAAATATGAGAGGATCTCCTTGAACTCTATCATGTGCTTTGATGCACCATTGTCTACTAACCAAGTTTTCGGCCCCATGAAAACTGAATTGGATAAGGTAGAAACCAAGTAATATTCTTTTCTATTTTCTTTCTCATTAGAAGGACCTTTTTGATTTCTTTTGGATTCATCATCCTCAACAATTGAGGCATGATGTTTCCCTTTCCTTGGATATTTCTTTCTAAACCAACAATCTTTAGCAAAATGACCTAGCTTATTACAACTAAAGAATTTAATCTTAGATGTATCAATATTCTTGCCTTTGAATGTACCTTTGGTGTTTGGCTTCCATTGAGAGCCTTTCTGGAAAGTGCATTTCTTCTTTCCCTTGAATCTTGATGCTAAAGCTGAGTGCTCTTCTTTTGTTGGCTCGCTCCTGGTAACTGTGCGACTCTCCTCCTGGAGACAATCATGCCATAACCTCTCAAACTTGGGCTGAATCTCTCTCCCACTTACACTGGATAAGAAGGTCTCCCATGAAGAAGGAAGACCGTAAAAAATGGCCTGCACTAAATCATCATTGTCCACTGTCACCCCTGTGACCAAACATTGATCTCTGATCTGGGCTATCCTGGAACAGAAAGATGCCACTGATTCACCTTTTTCCATCTTCAAATACTTAAGCTTGTGCTTAAGTGTCATCTTCTGACTTGGAGCCTATTTTTCATACAGATTCACCAAGGTATCTATATAGTCTTTGGTAGTCATCAACGAAGTCTTTGCAGGGATTATACTGTCTTTGAATGAGTCAAAGATGATTCGCTTGGCCTTTGCTTGAATTTTCCTGAAGGCCTCTCTTCCTGCATTATTCATGGGTTCCTCCACCACTATGGTCACATACTACTCAAGATCATGCTCTTGAAAAATATTTGTTATCCGGAGCCTCCACACATTGAAGTTGGTAGCTCCTTCGAGCCTATCCTCGACCCCGACTGAAATGGAGGATACCATGGACCTCACACTGGAAACTTAATCAAGCTAGCTTGGATCTGTGTGTACCTGTTGCTGCACTTCAACATGTTTAACACACCCTAATCTTTGATACCATGTTAAATTATGAGCTTGATTTCTTATGCGGATTAATTCTTTTATTTTCTTCAATACTTTGATTCCAGCTTAATACACTTCAACAATACCAAATCATAGTCGAATAACAATAACTATGTAGATGAGTAAGCATGCACATCAACAACACATATACCCTGGGGAAACCCTTTACAGGGAGAAAAACCCCAACAAACGATATTCCTTTATTGCATTAATAATGTAAGATCACTTACAAATAAATATCCACCATGAATGTTCTACTCTTAAAGAGCTTGCCAAGATGAATCTGACCTGACAAAGACCTAAAAGACCTTGTTGAAATACACCTTTGATATGCTGTCTCTATTGTTGATATACAACACTGATATGCTTCTTTGGTATGCTGCCTCTTTATCACTGATATGTGCCTTTATTGCTTCATCCTTAACCTGCATATGAAAACTGTGTTGAAGAGAGGGTTCGACCTCTGCTTATATACGCTAAAGAGGGGAAGGGGAGAGGCTCGAAATAGTAACCTGTTTGCATGAGTTAATCATAACTCAGCTTCGTACTTTAGTTCGAACTTAGAACTAGACTTGAGATTGGTTACAACTCAACTTTATAATTTAGTTCGAAAATAGAACTCGACTTGAGACTGATATGCTTTAGTTCTAAAATAGAACTAGACTTAAGACTTTAGTTGCAACTCAACATTACACTTTAGTTCTAAAATAGAATTAGACTTAAGACTTTAGTTGCAACTCAACATTACACTTTAGTTCTAAAATGGAACTAGACTTAAGACTTCAGTTACAACTCAACATTACACTTTTAGTTCTAAAATAGAACTAGACTTGAGAATTCGGTTACAACTCGACTCTTTACAAGGCAATTCAAAATTCTCTTCACGGTGGACAATGCTACACGTGCCAATGCACTAGATCAATACATTTATATCATTTGAAATATTAGGAATATCGTTTGTTTCTAGCTCATAGGAATTTGATATTCAACCTAAATTTTGCTAGATGCCTTGACTTTTTCTCATGGCTCACAAGGCTTGACTAGGCTCACAGAGGTTGTACGTTCCCCCTGAATTTTGCACTAGTCTGTCTATGCTCACAGAGGTTGTACGTTCCCCCTGGCTTTTGCACTAAACTGTCCATACTCACAGAGGTTGTATGTTCCCCCTAACTTTTGCATTAGACTCACATAGCATCTCGTTCGTCCTGACTTTTGGTTTGACTCACAGAGGTTCTACGTTCCCCCTGGATTTTGTCAATACCTCACAAGACTGGTTGATTCTCCAAATCTCCCTGGCTAGCCTCAGGGTGGACCATATGGCCTCTCATTGGAGAATGATTTTCAATGCTGCCAAATTTAACAGAGGCATGAACCAATGTAAATCTCACATTTTAGTGGAGATAAAATGGTGTCTCTCATAATCTACAAATCAAGATACTCTATTCAAGTTTAATCATGGGCTCAATTCATGTTTAAAAGATAATCTTGATACTCAATTCAAGTTTTATAGGAGAATCAACCCCATGACTGGATAAGCAAAGTGTATGTTAGCCTTCTATCACTCCAAGTTACTTAGATGAAAAAAGTTTCCCAAAGGTGCAAGGAACAAGACAAAAAGTCCTTGGAAAATGGCTTTCTTTTGCGCTTAACATGAGGAAAATGAGCAAAAAATCCAAGATAACTTCAAAGAAGAAAAATGCTTTTGGAAGAATGATGTTGAAACAGGGTTGAAATTTGAAATCAAACCCACTTGTCAAATTTGACACTTAAACCAATTTACTAGACGTAATGAACATTTAAACAGAGATTGATGATGGTTATTGAAGAGATGTGATCATATTTGATGGCTAAATTGCTTTGTAATGAGCTATTTATCCATAAAATCCCATCCCTATGTTGAAGTATCAAGATTGTAGAAGGGATTAAGAATTTCTAAAAGAGAAATTGACAAAGAAAGATGAGAAGTTCCCCAAGTTGCACTACCTTAATAAAATGCTGATTAAGGAGGTTATGAGTTACAAAAAGGAAATGCTAGAAGAATGATGGCCCATATAAACATGTTACATTGAACCCTTGGTGATGTTAAAATGCAAAAAAGTGTCTCCATGATGCATAATCAAAGGTCGTAGAGAAAAAGATGACTTGGGGATTGGAAGAGTGAATATGTAAGAAGGTTGAGAAAAACACTAAATACCATTGAGGTCAAATTAGAAATGAAAACAAGAATGGAAGGATGAAAGAGATTGATGATTAAAGTCATATTTCAACATCAAAAGGAGAAAAGAAAATAAATGTTATCATACAATACTTGAAGAAGTTTAGCTCCATCTTGAAAATGTAAAGCTAAATATGACAATAAACAATAATATCTCAAATGCAAGTACAATCAAAGTTTAGGTATATAGACTTTGATTAGGCATGTAGACTAGAATGTGTTATGTTTCCATGAAGGAAGATTGATGATAACACTAGCTAATGAAACAAAACTGTCAAGGTGGCATCGTGTCAACATCCTCATTACATAGCAAGTTTAGAGAAATATAAGAAATTGCACATGAGTCTTCTCACTACAAAGAGAATAGATGGAAGAACCAACTACATTCATGTATATGACAACTAACAATTACAATAGATTGACAAATTTATCCCAATACACATAATCAAAGGAAACTATGTGATATCAAACTATCAAGGATTGATACCCATAATAGTTAATTATGGATGGATGGATAATCATATACGGAAACACATGTTTTCAAATCTGAAAAACACATACTATGTATCATCAAAACATTTTGAGTACAACGTTTATAAGGATGCACGGTATGTTGTGCCCCCAGAGAAACTGCTACATATATGATATAGGAGATGACCCTTCCATTGGGTCCTATATGTGCATAGGGGTTAGTCAAGTTATATAAGTCAACGCAGTTTGTTGCGAGTCTCATTTTAGGTTGACCACGTTAAAAGTGTAATGATATTTTATTATGTTGGGGTGTATCAATGATGATATCCAATATTAAGAATTATGTGTACTATAAATAAGGGTTGCATGGCAACGCAGTCCCTGCCGAATTAGTTAATAAATACATGTTGAACAACATAGATACATTTAACTCCAGATTTAATAAGGATGCCGAGTTAGTGGGGAAATACATGTTGAACAACATAGATACATTTAATCAGCATAGATATATATAGATACATTTAATCAGCGTAGATACATTTAACTGCAGAGGTATACTAACTCATACTGTATTAAAGTAACCCCATTTGCACAAGTAAAGGCTCAAACATCACTCGCTAGCCAATGCACAATAGAACAATTATAGATATCAAAACCAAGATTACAAACTAACGGTTTATACCAACAAAAGTAAAAGTCAGTCCCCTATATACTCCATATGCAAGACAGCCAAGCCAAGCCCCCAACCTATTACAACCAACTATCATCTTTAGTTCCAAATCCATCCCTCAAAAGTTGGGCTCGACAGTGGAAGCGATTGCAATCGCAGGAGAACAGTATCAGTCAGAATCCGAACTATCTACCTTAACTTCACTTTCTTGAGTGATTTCGATTGGCTTGTCTTCCTTCCTTTCCAATTCCCTATAGATTCTGTTTTTAATCTTCTCAACAGGCACAATGGGTAGGCAGGCCGCCACTCGGTACTCCCCATCAGACAAATACTGAACCCCATAATTATACTTCTCAACACAATAAGCACTTGGTGGAATTCGTTAGTGTCTCTACAACCTGGGGAACCAAAGGAAACTGACGAAGCTTGTACCAAGCTAACAGGCACCATTTCTCTGCAACAGGCTCGTACTTGTTATACAAGTTCTTGGCTGAGGGTTCAGATTTGGCATACAAAGGCCACGCCACTTCCTTGATCTTTTCCACTGCGCCGACTTGTCGAACTTCGGTCACGACAGACTTGGCAACTTCCGGTGCCTTTTTTGTAGCCCCATAAATTTCACAAGTCCGTGATTTCAGTGCTGGGGGCACACAACTGTCAAGCTTATCGATCACATTACCCACCTTTACAAAACCACGAAGAAAACTAATTACAGGCAGCTCGGCTTGAAGAAGGAATCCAAATGAAACAATATCGTTTTCTTTTTCTGGCTAATTTAATGACAACCAAATGAAACCCTACACTTTTCTTATGGTAGATTTAATGACGAAGAACTCAAATGAAAACATAGATCTTTTTTGGCAATTTAATGACAAAGAAGCCAAATATTACCCTAGATATTCTTGTTCTGGTGTAAAATTGGGATCGAAGCTAATTGAATAAGCCAGAGTAAAATCTAAAGAAAATAAATTGTTGTTTCATGGTTAGAGGGAAAAGGCAACCGGCATACCTTTTTATCTGCGAATTGCAGAATCTCCAAAGACTTTCCTTCGACCTTCTGATAGACGGAGTTAACAAAAAACTTAACAGCTCCCTCCATAGCATAAACCCCCTATTTCAGAGGCCCCAAATTCTCTCTGGCGTACCCGTAGATACTAGAAAGACGAGCCGTTCCCTTCTGAGCGGCATCATGGAAAAATCCAAGGTATCTGAATCCCTTCTCCTTGTCATTCTTCACGAACAAGAGATCCGTCAGCTATCACAATGAATAATATCTACATGGCACTGTATTCAACTGAAAAAATGCATACAAAATATGTGAAAAAAGAAATTGCTAAGCTTCCCAAAACCTGGCAATTTGACTGAGACGACATGGCGGTATCACGAAACAGAAATAGAGAATCCGATCGCAATCTTTCTTGTGGTTTGTAAGGCGTGTAATGAAGATCTCTGCCACTAGAATGTAATGCTCTCCGATGAAAGGGTTCCGGATGCGCAACTGCCATAGTTCTGCACGAATATAACCGAATGTTGGGTGCCACCTGCCTGATCTAATAAAGAGAGGCCGAATTGAACCGCAAAAGGTAAATCTAGTTTGAAGGAAAGTAAAAAATTAAATTTCAAATCC
This sequence comes from Picea engelmannii, assembly GCA_009831015.1. Lineage (NCBI taxonomy): Eukaryota > Viridiplantae > Streptophyta > Pinopsida > Pinales > Pinaceae > Picea > Picea engelmannii. The sequence goes on along the minus strand of ML814115.1, from coordinate 1,171 downwards.
TTTAAAGTTCAAGCATGCAAATTATTTTTGGCAGAGCCACTGTGCTATTTCTATTTTCAGCAGCAAACTTTGAACGGTTTCTGGACTCAATGATCGCTCTAGAACCAGGCGGATCATGGTTATTCCGTTCAAATACAACTACTTCGCTAATCAAATTCAGGCTGAGAACTATCCACATACCGGTCAAAACACATTTAAAGGAAAATTCAAACAAAGGTTTTTCCTGGAAGATTTTGAGAAGAAAATTTACTTGAAACTCCAAGATCATAACCGAAAAGCGAACCTCCTGTAGCAGCAACTATGCATGCCAATATCACATATGCAGTGATATGCCCTTCATAGAGCTCAACCCTGCCTTGCTTCGGCCCGCTGACCGCCATGCCCCCCGCCATTTTTCCTTATTTCAATCTCCGCTGCTCTGTGTCCAAAACTCAAACTCAAATAGGTTTAGGCCATGGATTCCAGCATCTAAAATCGTAAATAAAAATTACATGCAGACAGAGATCCATCCACATCTCCCAGTTCTTATCCATCCGACTGTAATGTTAGTCAAGTCTGATAAGGATTCCACCCCAAATTCCGCCAAATCGCGTCAGCCACTATTGACTTCCCTCGGAAAAGGAACGACAAAGACACAAATTTTCAATGCTAATAAAACAAGAAAATACAGATTGAAGGAGAAAGACATACAGAGGTATTCACAAGGGTAAATTTTGTTAATTGCAGTTGAACCAAGAAGGAAGGCTACGCGTGTTTGGTTGCTTGTGTGTGAAGACAGCCGTAAGTGAATGCAAACACTGGGTGAGACTTCTGGAGAATCGACCACATGACATGAACATCCTCGTATGGACAAGAATTGATGTCGTTGTAAAGCATCCCAAGATCCACTGAACCACATTACCAACAACGTTATTGATTAGAGCCATATTAATATCACTTACTTGAATTTGCAATCCAGAAGAACCTGAAACACATAGTGAATCTACAAAGACAAAGTTCTTTGTAAGTTTGTAAGTTTGTACCCGTGCTGTACATGCATTGGCTTTGAGGCCTTATAAATCTGTGGGAGATAATGTAGTCCCAAGCTCTTCTCAGAGCTGGAACAACTGCCAGAACTCGATTCTTCCATCCAATCTCGCCTGCATCCTCTTTATTTAATCGCAGTAATCCA
>ML814114.1:244317-262583 GCA_009831015.1 Picea engelmannii | reverse complement strand
GCCTTTACAATTTATCATCTGGTTATTTTCCAAATTTTGTTGTTGTCTTTCCCAATCTTCTTTATCTGTAGCATGTCTGCTTCAAACTCCCATGGAAATGTTGTTTGCACGTTGACATGGCATTTGTTGTGGCAATATCTTGATTAAGAAGAAAAGTGTTGAACATAGGCAGGATGGTGAGATATGTAACCATGGTTTTGAAAATTCCAGGATAACTTAAAACTTGAAATGAAAGTATTGCAGGCAGCTTGAGGTTTTTGACTTTTCATTTTCCAACAGCTTCAGATACAAAGAATTTGTCTTGAGATGCCCTGGTGTGTTGAATCAAACACTTCACCCTGCTTGGTTTCTTTGAAGAGCATCATTTCACCTTGTGAACCAATGTCCATCTATGTTTCTATCTCCATATCAATGCAAGTTGTTCAGTCATGTCATTTCCCTGAAATGACTCTGGAAGAAGATTTTCATAAGATAACTGATCCATAATGAATTAGAAGACCGAGCTAGCCACCTAAGTCCTCTGAAATAAAATGTACCAAAACCCAATATATATTGCCACAAATCTGGATATTGGTTGCCTAGCCATGATGAATATAGATTATCATAGATCTTCTTCCTCCTATAAACCGATGGCTCAAAACCTTGTTAATGAATCATTAAGGGTTATAGCTTTAGCTTTGCCAGTTGAGAAGTAATCACATGGATCAACTTTGAAAGAGAAAACATGTGATCTTTCTTTGAAAAGAGACACATAAAACCCTTCCCAAGAAGAACATTGGTCTCATGTCCTGAGTTGGGGAAAACTTACAAGTGTATGACCATTTCCTACTAGAGCTGCCATTAGAAATATTGAAGCAATTTCACCATTATTTGAGGATATTGTGTACCGAATTAAAACCTTCATCATGTTGTAAAATGGAACGACCTTCAGTAATAGCTGCAACTATTGAACTGAAAATGTCATCTGCTAAGACCATATCAAATGCCTCGTTTGCGACCTCTTGAGTCTGAGGATCTTCCACGAATCTTTGATGCTAAGTTTTTCTTGATTTGGTGGAGAAAAACTTCGATCTGGGCAAAAATAGACCTTCGCTGGCCAGTCTTAGGTTTCACCAGCTAATTCACCTTAAGATTTTCTAGTTAGCTGGTGAAAGCTCTGCCTTTCATCAACTAACTGGTTATAATTTTGCCTTCTACGCTGCTGAAAGTTTTGTTTTGAAAATGATCTTCAAAATCGCAAAAATGCATTTTTGTCTCAACTTTCTGATCTTTAAGGATGATCCTTTGGGGCCTCTGAAAATGATGGGAACACAAATTTGACCATGGGGGAAACTCTAGTAGAGAGGCCATCCTCATTTTGTTTTGAATCATCAATGATATTTCCATGTTTGAGAAAAACTACCACGTCATCATCCTCCATTTGTTGTGACTGTACTGATGGCAGATTGTATCATTATAAGTTAATGGACTACATTGTTAAACATAGATGGTCCCATTCTGGTATATAGATTTTTCCATTCCTGAAATTGTATGAGTGGAGGAATTGTAATGCAGACCCTCCGGAAGGACATCGTAACATTGTGTCAAGCAATTATCCTACTTGGGGATTCTGCAATTCCTTTGTGCTTTTATTTCAAACAAACTCATGTTAAAAGTCACCCACTTTGAGAAAGCTTGCAAATTATCTGGGTTGTTCTGCAACGACGCTAGCTTCAAATCTTGCTGTAAAACAAACATGAATCCTATACACTGGAATCTTATTTAGCACCGGGTATTCATAATTACCTTCAAGCCTTGCTCATTGAAATAAGGATAGGACTAGGGCCACAAGCTTCAACAAGAACTTTGTATGTCGTCGTCGATATTGTAGATCCATATACAAAAAGAAACAAATACCATAATGCAATACTGCCCCATATGCATATATGTTGTATCCATGTGAAATAACTGATGGCCAGTGCTACTACATTTATCTCAAGTGTATCCTTGTGATCAGTATTTGCTTAATCCCTTGTCTCAGCAAACTGCATGCAAATCCAATATTGATGGCAGTTTCCAATTTATCTCCAGTCAAAACCCAAATCTTAATACTAGCCTGTTCTAGCTTGTCAATGCGCTGAGTAACCCCCTTCTACAGTTTGTCTCGGCATCAGTTGCACAAACAAGAATCAATTCCCTTTCAATTTTATTTGTGACTATCAAACTATCTAGAACGCAGCTATACTTCATCAAATCCATCGTGTGCACCTCTTCTGCCTGCAAATTCGGGCATCTGGACTCGGTGTTTGTATGCAAACTTGTAACTGAAAATCCAAAAAGGGAGAACGCCATCTGTCAAACTATCTAGAACATAGCTATACTTCATCAAATCTGCCGCGTACACATCTTCTGCCTGCAAAATCGAGCATCTGGACTCAAACCATCCTATCTCAAATGTTGAAGCCAGTTGGTCATCCTATCTATGTCAACAATCCTCTCTGATTCCCACCATTTCCAAACAGTAGTTGAGCCTTTCCCATTTACATTCCTCCTTACCATCCATTGCCACTAAGTTCTGAGAATGACATGTTTGAGGTCTTGGTTCTGGAAGTAAATGACGCAAGTGGGAATCGAACCCTGGTCGACGGTTATCTCAACGGAATACTCGCCCCAAGCATGCATGACCTTGATGATTGCAGTACGTGAAGCGTCCTAGGTCATCAGTTTGTCATTGTCATTCCATCGTCTTGGGAGATGATGCTATGCAGTCTAAATTCCATATGGAAATAGAACTCGACGCTTGCACTCTATGATTTGAATTTTTTGCCTGGCTCGTGACTTGACCTGAGCATTGGGATAGAAGAATCTTTAAATCTGCAAGTGTTGGATACTAAACTCTATCTATTTGACATGAAAAGAAAACCTGGAACACTTGTAAGCTCTTTGACATCATTGCCTCGACACTTTCGTGTTTGATCTGCTGATAATAGGCTTGCAAAAACTTGCAACTGGCACTCATCAAAATAACTTAATGATTTGGCATCCAAAACTTATCGCAACACATGAGTTGACCAATAAACAATGTACGAATCATTGATACCTATTTCAATGAGGTGAATAAAGTATAGAGCTTGGTGCTTGTGCTTTGGATGGATGGTTATTGCTTAAATTATAGGGCTATGATGCCCACAAAATTCTCTAGACGTTTATCACGATTTTGCTGGCATGAGATCACTGTAATGACTGGTTATTTTCTCAAAATGAAGAGATATGGTACCCCCCAAAATGCAGAGAATCTTCACTATTCTTCTTGCAGCTTCTGAGATATGACAAACCGGGTTGCAACATTTCTTCACTAGATCCATTGTTTTGATAATTAAATCGATATGTTGTGGCAACCGTATCTTCGTGAGCTTTGATACTTGACACTAAATTTTGATTTGATTATATGACTAACCTATGTATGTTCTGTAATTGTGCAGGGCACATGAAGCTGGAGCAATGTGGAACTTGAGCTTAGCCTTAAAACTCGAATTTGTAAAAGCACATAGAAACCTTTTACCTTGCCGACATTTTTGACCTCATAAATGCAGTTCTGAAAAACCCTGTAACCTGCGAACATTCACAGTCTTTCAGTGTCTAGTCCATTGGGTTATGGAGTCTCAAATGTTGTCACCAGACCTCCGCAATCTTTATTCAAACCCAAAACATACATTACTGAAAACAAATAATTGCTGCAAACTAACAAACTGAAAAGAATCTTCAACCATGCTTGATGACGAAATCATTCTCCATCTACTTCTACTTCTAACCAGTTGTCCTGCCTCTTGTCAAGTGAAGTCATGCTTCCAATGAAGCCATGTGAGAAACTAATTTATTGACATCGTGCTAGATATTGCCCCGAAAAATAAAGGAAGCCATATCATACAGAAAAGAGGTTTGAAAGGACGATAAAGACAATCTTCTTCTGACAAAACTATTTTAACATCCATGCTGCTCATAGACTCCAAATAGTCAGCAAAAGGGTCATTGAAGTTATGATGAAATACCTCTTTGAGTTGCTGATCCAACTGACTGCAATGCTGTTGATTGCTTTCACTGGTCTTAGTGCTGGATGTAGACTGCTTAATCTCTGTTGGAGGAAAATACAAACTCAATTTTTGATCAAAACCTTTATTCTCCTCTTCACCATCACTCTCTTTGTATCTACTGCAAACTTTTAGTTCCTGCAAATCTTGAAACTATAGGCTGCCCTCATGATCTTCTGCAAATATGAAAATGTCACTTGTTGATTTATCAATCTGCTTAACATCTTGAAAGTTTTCAGAAGGGATAATCTGATCATCATCTTTAAAGATTTCGAAAGAAACAATCTGATCATCATGACAATCATCTTTAATAGATGAATCCGATACAATGTTAAGGGCATCCTCATGGCTATCATAATGTGGATCAACAATTTCTGGATACTGAAGAGTATTCTCTATAGTAGCGTACTCTTCATGAACATCTGAATCTTTAGTCAATAAATGAAATTCATGACAACATTTAGGATAGAGAAGATCATATGGAAAAATTTCTTTACAAAAGGAATTGAAGGTTGAATGGAAATCTGTCAAAGAACTAACACTTGCATTAGGAAGAGACCGACACCATTCACGAGCAATTCCCTCTAATGAGAAAAAGAAGAGCCGGATCTGAACATCCTCATGTACAATTTCAAGTCGATGAATAAAATCATGAAAATCCAACAAGTGTTTAGCTGGTAATTCCCATTCTTCTCCTCAAAATCTGGGAAGGCTGCATTCCCATTCATCTCTGCTAGGCACTGGATTAGGGAAACGAACAATTTTTGAAAAATCACAAAACGCATACCTCTTAGATAAGATCTTGTTCATTTCATACCAGTGGGGTCACCAACAGATATCAGAACAGTGGAGTCGCCACCGAATTCGTCCTTCATGGAGTTTCCAGATAGATGATTACAACCAATGTAATGTCCAACCTTTGTCTATCATCAAAGATCATATCTATGTCATCTCCCAGGGAAGTTGAGCTTCGATATCCTCTCCCCGAAAACGACGCCAATTTGTTATCACTCCAAGGAACTCCTTAGGGTTGTAGACTAATGATGCTTGGTAACTTAAAAATAATGTGTAGGTTTGCTTGGAACAATGGGATCACTTCAATTATTAATGTAACAAACAACTCATCATACAACCAAATGAAACAGTGCTTTCAGAAAACAATAATCATATCAAGTAATTTTGAAAGAGAGGATGAAGAACACTAATCTTGATTGCCAAATACAGCTGGGTGTAGGGCTTAATACAAGATAGAAAGAAATCCTTCACTTCAAGTCTATGAGCTCAATAAAGAGATGACAATCTTTACAAGCTAAGATAAACTAAAATAAAGTACAGAAAAGGAAGCATGAATATTTTTGATATTGAAAACGAAAGGAGACTGTAATTTTATTATGCAATAAGAGTCTATACAATAGCACAAAAATGTATTCCCAATTTTTTTAACCCATAGTGCTCTAAATGTCTTTGGCTTTATAGCCTTACAAGATGAAATCTATATCCTTGAAAGATGGATTAGATTTACTAAAAATAGTCAAATCAAAACAAATACAACAAGTGTAGGATGAGATCCTATAAAATGGATCTAGAATACTAAAAATGGAAAATCAAAACAAAATAGGAAAAGGTCCTATCTAATGATCTCTAAGAGTAGTAGATTTATGATGAAGTGCAGTTTTAGCCTCCCAAGGCTGTTTGATTTGGTCCCCCAAAGATAAAATTCGAATTTGGTGAAGTGTGCAAAAACCCTGATTTTCTGCCTTTGAAAAAGATGCCAAATGTAGTTGAAAAAACTCTTTTTGACCTTATCCCTCAAAACTAGCCTTTGAATCAGACTTGATAATTCAACACCTGTCCATTTGAAGTGGTTTCAAACCATTCAAACTCAAAAAATCCCGATCTAGGCAAAAATTCGGTTATTCTGGCCGTGACAGGATTTCACCTGCTAATTTACCCGAAAATCCACTCCTTAGCTGGTGAAAAGCAGAGCTTTCACCAACTAACTAGCAAAATTCAAGACGAGTTAGCTGGTGAAAGCGCAAAGTTTTTTAAAAATCAAATTTCTCATTCATGGAGAGTCTGTTTTACATGCTTGAATAGTCGATCGACATCTACAAATCCTAAGCTTTCCAATGGTGCTTTCAAATCTTCATTTGGAGCTCAGGAAGCTAGTCAAATGTTCCATACAAGATTAGGCATCATTCTTTCAAAAATGTCAGTGCATTTTTTATCGCTAACAGGAAGTACTTCAAGAGGTTATGCAAGGACATCCTGTATTGTTGAATCAAGCACCTACCTTGCACAGATTAGGAATACAAGTGTTTAAACCTATTTTAGTAGAAGGACATGTCATTCATTCACATCCATCGGTTTGTGGAGGATTTAATGCGGACTTCGACGAAGATCAGATGGTTGTCCATGTACCTTTATCTCTAGAATCTAGATCAAAAGCTTGTTTACTCATGTTTTCTGAGACAAATCTTTTATCTCCAGCTATCTAAGATCCTATTTCTATACCGACTCAGGATATGCTTCTTGGACTTTATATACCAATGGTCATAAATAGTCAAGGTATTTATGGGAATAGGTACCATCCATATCACTCGAAAAATAAAATCTTTTCCTATAAGAAACCTTTGTTTTATAGTTATGATGATTTGCTCAGAGCTTATCGACAGAAACAAACTGACTTATACAACCCCTTATGGCTCCGGTGGGGGGAAGTGGATTTACATATCATTACCTCAGTAAACCAAGAAGCCCCTATCAAGGTTCTGTATGAATCTTTGGGTACCTTCCACGAAATACATGAACATTATCGAATAAGAAAAGGTAGAATGGGGGAAATCCTTAATATATATATATTCGAACAATTCTTGGTTGTACTCATTTCAATTGAGAAATGGAAGAAGCCATACAAGGTTTTGCCCATTCTGAACACCCAAATAAATCACTACCAACTCTCAGGATCTAATGTTATTGATATTATGATCTTTTCATTAGTGTAGATATAGAGATCGAGGAAGCCTTTGAATAACCAGCTTAAACCCATTGCTTAATCCTGCTCATGAAAATATGGAGATTTTTCCTTATGAAGGAACGAACTAGATTTCCCTTTGATAATTTTCCTTTTTATAATAAAGTGATGGATAAAACTGCCATTAAAAATCTTATTAGCAGATTAATAGATCACTTCGGAATGACATATACATCACATATCTTGGATCAACTAAAGACTTCAAGGTTTCAACAAACTATTGATATAGCTATTTCATTAGGAATTGATAATGTTTTAAAAACACCTTCCAAAGCATGGCTCATCCAAGATGCAGAGTAACAAGGTTTTGTTTCAGAGAAACATAATCATTATGGGAATGTACATGCAGTGGAAAAATTACGTCAATTGATTGAGATATGGTATGCCACAAGTGAATATTTGAGAAAATAAATGAATATGGTGGATCACCCTCCATCCTAAGTGTCTCCATGTGGCTTTCTCGCTAAGTTAATGCATGGCCCTCTAATTTCAATGAGGAAAATGAATATTTTGCTTCTCATATATATTGTGAACACTGAAATAGACCTCTAATTGTTGCAACCAACTATTCAAATTTAATGCATCGATGCCACCATGGTATGGATTGATATCCACTTTTGCTTCCATTTTAAATAAAATATGTGACGAGGTAATGCCATTATAACTTCACTGCTCTTTCTCGGGCTCTTTCGTTGTCTTATTTTCTGGGTCTTCATTTCCTCTCGGTCTCCCCTCTGATCCGATATCTGATTCAGATCCTCCAGCCTCCCTGAATGGTCCTAGATTTCCTTCTAGAGATGCCATGAGGAGGGACATATTGTGAGAGATATCAACAACTTTCTCTTTCAACCTTGCAAATCTCTCTTTTATTAGATCTCAAGGGTTTTTGTGAACATACTCATCTACCATGGCTAGGGTTCTACGACTTTCTTCTTAAGACAATTAATGTATCCTACAAATTTCCACAAATACCCCAAAGAAAACTACTCTGATATTGATATGATTTGTAAACTTTCGTGAATATTCTACTAGAACAATTCACCACAACATATCTTAAACTATTTTGAAATATTAGATTTTTTGCAATTTATTTCCTTAGATCCTAGATTAGTTAATTACTAGCTTTCTTCAATTTATAAACTTAACTGAATACAAAAATGAAAGAACATGGAAAAATATACACATCGTCCACACAATTGAACACAAGATATATCCTAAGAAACCCAACTAGAAGTTGAGGTGTTAGGGCCCTAACCCCTAACATAGATAGAATAATATATTTTCCATGTACCGACATTAGTTAATAAGGCATAAATATATTTTCCATGTAATAAAGGTCAACATTAGTTAGTAAGGCCTATTTAATAATTGTGAATGATTCAATGTAAGAAGACCTAATAGAACCTATTGCGTCTAGAAAGATCTTCCTCTAGAATTTTCTTTAGAAGATATAATTAGTAGAAATAAGAGTAGGAGGCATGGGAAAGCTTGTCCCAAGAATCATTGTAGAGATCTTCTTTTCTAGAGGTTCCCCCCTCGAGGAGGCAAGTGAGAATTTATTTCTTTGAATAAAGATATTATTTCTGGTATTTCTCTTCTCGATATTTTGTTGTTCCATTGATATCTGCTAAATATTCTGATTTTTGCATATTATATTACATCTGGTACTTTACAAGTGGTATCAATGTTAAAATATTGTGTAACTGCAAAGAATATTCTTATCCCCTTTTGTGGATAAATCAAAATATAAAATATATATATTGACAAGTCGACCCTATTGTGCCTAGACAAGACAAATGTAAATTAAAAAGGTAAAGTGGACAGGTCAGCCCTGACATAATTATTGGGGGGGCACAACTTGTATTTATAAGAGCCCTAGCACCTCACTTGTACAGACACTCATCAAGCTCTCTCTATCAAGTGCGCAAGTCTGAGAGTGACGCAACTATGAGAAGTGATGTAGCTATAAGGAAGAGTATCTCAGTAAAGGTGAAGGTTATCTTGGTGAAGGACTATCTTAGTCTAAGTGGTGCGCTACTCTGTTCTGGTTAGGGTTTATGGTGGATCTTCTACTGGGTGAGATCTCTCTTGTGAGAGACACTGTACTTGGTTATTTAATCTATATTAAAGAAGTTTTGTTGGATTTTCTTCCCCTTGAGAGTTTCCCAGGATAAATGCTTGTGTACTATGTGATTGTGTTTCTTTTAGTAAGATCCTTATTATGTTGTTGTTATAATGAAGATTAATAATAATAGATTAAGAAAGAAACTTTAGCATGGTATCAGAGCTAAGTTGAAGAGAGCATCTTTCACAAAAAAAGAAAAACGTCATTGTTCCCATACAAGAAAATCATGGTTTTTTATTAAAGAGGAATTTCAGTCCAAAGATCATCTAGAAAAGTGCACCCTAGCCTAAGGAACTCATTGGCACCTTCAGCACACCTTTTCAGTGGATAGAAATCCCGAAAAATGAAACCCTAGTATTCACCGGTACCAGAAAACCAGAAGTACTAGAAAACTAGGAAACCAAAAACAGTACTAGAAGTACCATTCCATATTTCCGCAAGCTCAGTTTCAAGGGGTAAAATTTGGAATTTTCGTAAAATGACTATACTAGCATACTCGCCTCAATCTAGCACATCTTTTGGTGAGTTCAGTTTTCAGATCCAAGAAATTTGATTTTTTTATTATTTCTATAGCCCAGAGGGCTAGGGTTTCTATCACAAGAAAGAATGGCTACCGGTATGAGGGTAGAAGACAGGCCGGAAGGATCTGGAAACTTCATATATTGGAAGCATAGGTTATAGATGATTCTAGATGAAAACATGTCACAGTGAGTGTACCAGAACCAGAGGAAGAAGAGAAAAATACCAAGCATAAGGAAAAGAGAAAAGAAAGTATCAAGCACATGTGGCAGAGGAAGAGGAATCTCCTCCCTCAAAGAAATATTTAGTGGAAATTGAGGATTATGTACTTTAATTTGAAGATAGTTTATCTGAAGAAAGATAGAAAATGGTGGAGTTCATGGAGCCTCCCCACACAAAAACAAAAGATAAGTATTCATGTTTATTTTTAGTATCTTATTTACTTTAATACCTTATCATTACAAGTTAGATTTATGTGAGAATGTTAATTAAACTCATTTCATTTCAGTATCTATGCAGATCTATGAAGGAAGTATCAAAGAAGAGGATACATAAAGAGATAAAATAAGGTATGATCACTCATGAGAGTGACACAGGTATGTGTTTAGCTATGATAGTAAGCGAAAATTTGGTAATTTCATATCTAGAGTGAAAAAGAGTTCAAAAATATTACTCATGATTAGGGTTTCAGATGTGTACATGGTTGAACAAGTTTTTCTTAAGAAAAGATGTGTACTATTCTGATAGAAATCATGATATAGTTCTATTTGATTACTGCTTATTGTTACTGACTGATTGGCTAAGTGACATATCTCAGAAATCATGTTGTAAGTAAGTTTACAGGTCTCAAAAGAAAGAAATTATGCCTTAACTTGCAGAAGTTAGACAACATGAGAAGGACTTATGATATGGTGATAGTTAGTAAGAACCAAACAGTATCCAGTATTCATATAGGAGCAGGAGGCTCCTAAAGATACAGAAAAAAAATGTTCAAGATGAAGAGAAATATGGATACTCAGATATAGTTGATGAGATGCAGGTAACTGCAGGTTTCTCCAGTACTGTTCTTATAGATGCAGAGGGAGTAGGTTGATCCAGTATGAAATCAGAAAGAAAGAAATGTTCAAACTCAAGAAGGCACCTAAGATATTACAAAAGAAAACTTCAAGGATGATGATTAGAATCTCTTAGTTTGGTGCATGAGGGAGCTATGTCTCCGAGTTCAAAATGGAGGATTGTGATTTGGTGCAGTTAGGAAAGAAGATGGATGGTGCCCAGATATTTTGGTCAAGGTGAAAGTTATCTAGTAGATGGATGGTGCCCAACAGATTGGTAGCATGGTAGTATACCATGGAAAGATTTTGGACCACAAGAGATTTTTTTAGATCCCATAGCTAGACCTTCGTAGAAAAGGAAGATACCTTCATAGAGAAGGAATGAGCAATCCCACAGGTAGACCTTCATAGATAAGGAAAATAGAAGCGACCTTCATAGAGAAGGAGAAAGAGAAGAGACCTTCATAGAGAAGGAAAAGAGAAGAGACCTTCGTAGAGAAGGAGAAAGAGAAGAGACCTTCGTAGAGAAGGGGAATGAAAAATTTTCCAAGGTTGGCCTATGTCCAAGTGTTGAGTTTTGGATACTCTAGGGACATGCTAGAATACCCTCGTAGAGAGGGGTGTGACCACCCTTGTAGAGAGGAGTGTGGATTTTTCTCCAAGGGGTAGTGGACAGATACTCTCCTCTGGCCAAGGATTGAGTAGCCTGGAACACAAACCTTGACAATGTGGAATGGTTATTTGGATCTTGATTTTTGTGTCGTGATCCTGCGTGGATCATGGAAAGGGAGTCTAGTCTTGCCCAGGCTAGCATATTAGCTTCTCTAGTTCAAGTGGGATGACTAGGAATGAAGCTATGGTAGTATTCCTCCCAGTGGATGGGTGAGATAGATGACTACAAAATAAGGGAGAACATAAAAGGAATGGCAAAACTCATAGAATATATTTTGTGTGAAGATAAGATATCTTCTGTGTGAAGATAAGAGAAAGAGTATCTTCTGCGTGAAGATGAAAGAAAGAAAGAGTATCTTTTGTGAAAATATAAAGAGAACAAAACTTATTTAATATGGATTCATGGAGAACCAGTTAGTGATCATGATGCCATATGACCAAGTGTATTATATTGATGCCTCATGTTGCCCAGTTGATAATTTTATCTAGTTGATGTTGTTTCCTAGTTGATGATGTTGCCCAGTTGATGTTGTTGTCAAGTTGATGATGATTATCCAGTTGATGATATTGCCCAGATAATATTGTTCGAGTTGATGATGACATCTAGTGACCTGTCAAAAGATAAAGAATATCCTTCTTGTTAAGAGGGAGTGTTAAAATATTGTGTAACTACAAAGAATATTCTTATCCCCTTTTGTGGATAAATCAAAAGATAAAATATATATATTGACAAGTCAGCCCTATTGTGCCTAGACAAGACAAATGTAAATTAAAAAGGTAAAGTGGATAGGCCATCCCTGACCTAATTATTGGGGGGGCGCAACTTGTATTTATAATAGTCCTAGCACCTCACTTGTACACACACACATCAAGCTCTCTCTATCAAGTGTGCAAGTCTGAGAGTGACACAGCTACAAGGAAAAGTGATCTAGCTACAAGGAAGAGTATCTCAGTAAAGGTGAAGGACTATCTTGGTCTAACTGGTGCGCTACTCTGTTCTGGTTAGGGTTTCTAGTGAATCTCATGTTTGGTGAGATCTCTCTTGTGAGAGACACTGTACTTGGTTATTGAATCTATATTAAAGAATTTTTGTTGGGTTTTCTTCCCCTTGAGGTTTTCCCAGGATAAATTCTTGTGTACTCTGTGATTTTGTTTCTTTCAGTAAGATCTTTATTATGTTGTTGTTATAATGAAGATTAATAATAACAAATTAAGCAAGAAACTTTAACAATCAGAGCACTTTCCTTGGCAGGAATTGTGGGTAATTTTTTTTTCCAAGGTAGAGGCGTGTACTTTCGATGTCTTTAAAGAACAAATATCCATCGTTCAACGGGTAACTACGTTGAGGAATTCTACACGGAGGAGATACAAACGAATTCATGAGGTTTCCTAGAAACTAACAGTTGTGTCCTTATTGGAAACCTTTGTAATCCTTGTTGGCACCCCTCGAGTAGTACCACATCAGACAAAATCTGTACACGACAATCACTACCACTTACCGATAGGTATATAGGGAGTCCCCCTAGGTCTCCTGAAATTATCCCTAGATGAACCGATTGACCACCTCACTTCTATAGTGCCACTGAGAACAAAAATTAGAAAGATACTCTCTAGTACCTGGATAGGGTAGTATGGCTAAGGGCATATTCAATCCTCTTTAGTTGGTGCCTTGAGATATTGCGCTGAGTATTATTGTTTGACCCTGCACATATTTCAGAGAGCTATAGCACAGGGAAAACCATTTTCCATAGGAACCCTGCAAACCCTAACCAAGGAGGGACATTTCGACAAGGAACAAACAAGATATTTTGGCCATGCAACCCTGACTCCTGCATTCTGGTTACAAAATTCCTACACATTTTTTTCTGTTAAGAATTTGGGCATTTTGACACTGGAGTATTATTCAGGCTAGAGTATAACTATCTTATTTGAGACCTATCTCATTGGATTCCTCTTTTTTTCCTAATCACTATGATACCTATAATTTTTAACTTTTGTTTTTTACCTTGTGGACCCATACCCTTCCCGACACCTTTATGTCACACTTATCCCATTGGTTTCCTCTCGTTTCCATGATCATAGTGGTATATATCACTTATATATTTTTTTTCCATGGACCCACCCCTCTTTCCCTCATGGATACCACCCTCCAAGTAGAAACCAATTAGAAACTGAATAATGACTTTACTTCCCTTCATGCCTAAGTGAATAAGGACATTCATGCCATTCATGCCAAAATGAACTACATCTAGGGACAACTAGGTATCCAAATTACTGAAGTCAATTCTTCTCCCAAACAATTCATGAAAAAATTCCATGGTCCCTCCTCCGACCCACCTCTCTATCCTGAAGATGTTGGCTCCAACTGGCCTCTGCACTTTCATTCCAACTCCCTACCTCGTGACCCCCGTCTTCCCATAGTTGAGGTGAAAAAATTCGATGGCTCAGTTCCAACAACCTGGGTCACTCAAATGGAATTCTATTTCTCCCTGCATGGCATTACTGATGAGTTGACCAAGATGTTATCACTAAAAAATTTCTCATCACAATACATGAAAGGGTTGAATACAATACTAGCACAACACATCAATCAACACACCTCAAGCATTTACAGAACCTGTTCAACAAGCAAAACTATGAAAATGGTCATTGAATTTCAGTGCAAATTTTCCAAGGCTTAATCGAGCACATCCGCGCGAGCCAACACAAAATTGAATGCGCACATTGCGCAGACCGCGTGATTGTCTCCACAACAACTTGTGTGGATGCATAAACATTGCATTAATGCATTTGGTTAGATCTCAACCACTTCTAGGTCAAATTGTACCATGACAAGACCATAAGATCGACCCAAAATCTTGCCTTGGGGATAGTGAAAGGATGGGAAGTACCTTCAAAGAGCTCCCATTCACACTATGGGAAAGCTAAGAAAAATATTGCATTGGTCCTATAAATACATGACCAATGTGTGCAAACAAGAAGAATAATTTTTTAGTATTCTTATGATGTTCAATTTGTCTTAGAGAAGCCATTTTTCTCCTAGAACTCTTTGAGCATTCAAAACAAGTGTTTCACTTCTCTCCTCATGAGAAGTCCAACAATCAAGTCTTCACCATTATATTTCCATTTTTATCCATTGTTAGAAGACAAAAATATTTGTATTTGGGGGATTCAAGAGCCCTCCCAAGGAAGAAGAGGGGACTCATAAGTTCCCATACTTCTCCTAGGTGTTATCATTTCAAAGATCAATCTCATTTGGTAGCTATTTCTTGTATCTCTTTCATGCATCCATTTGAGTTTTTACATGGTTAGTTTAGTTTTTTTTCCTTATTTCTTGTTTTCTCTTTAGTTCAACCACTAATCATCTAACAAGATGTTGTGCTTTCTTGCTAGCCTAACTAGATAGTTAAGGGACCTCTTTTTTCCCACCCAAGTGACAAAAAGAACCCAACATAAGCTTCATTACATAATTCTCTATTTGGATCTGGAATGATGTCAATGGTGGCAATGGTGTAGAAATTCACATCAAGGATATGTTATTTGGTCAAAGTTTGGTTTTGAGTTGTATGAACACTTTAACACAGCCACATACCATTTAGGATGTTTGACCAAGTTGAAATAGTCTGGAATGGTGGAAAATTTTATTGTTACCTTTGAGAACTTGAATTTCTAAACGGAGGGCATGATATATATTTTTTTAAGGGAATGTTTTATCAGTGGCCTCAAGGATGAAAGCCACACTCAGGTCATAATGGCTCACCTCCAGACTTTGTTGGAAGCAACTAAATGTGCCAAGGAGGCACAATAGGTCATCTTGGCCTAGAGCAGAAAACCCACTTTTGTTCCCCACCCTAAACCCACCACACCTTCACCTCAGGCCACTCCTCGCAAGGTCCAAAAATTAACACGGGTGGAAATGGATGAACACGAACTCAAGGGTCTCTTCTATAATTGTGATGACAAATACTTTCCAGGGCACAAGTTTAAAGAACATAAACTCTTTATGGACATTTCAAAGGATGTTTCTGGTGAAGTTGTTGAGGTCTCTCCTGAAGTCGAGCTCCCCCAAACATAAAATATTTCTCCGCTCACTAATCCACCCAAATTTGAACCACTGGTTTTGCTGAATGCTCTCAGTTGTTTTTCTTCTCCCCAAACCCTCAAATTGAATGGTTTCATTAAGAATTGGAAATTCATCATCCTAGTTGACAATGGAAACACTCATAATTTAATTCATCGTCTCCTTGCTCAATAGGTCAATTGCTATATCCATGTTGTCAACAATTTTCAAATCATGATTGCCAATGGTGGTTCCATGAAATTTGGAGGGCATTGTGAAAGTATGTGCTTAAAAATTGGTCAGTATAACCTGAAATATCACATGTTTTCTATTGACATGGGTGGTTGTGACATTGTTCTTGGTGCTAAATGGTTACACACTCTTGGCACCATAACCATGGATTTTAAGGATTTAACCATGCAATTCTAACACGAAGGAAAAAAATATAAATTCCAAGACATTACAACAGGGTCCCTGGAGATCATCAGTTCCAACTGCATGGAAAAGTTACCCAGAAAAGGTCATTCTGGCATCATTTCCCAACTCCATTCCATTCAATCAATTGAGACACCCACGATACACCCCGAACTTCAAGCTATCCTTTCCCACCATCCCACTATTTTCCAAAATCCCCAGGGCCTGCCCCTTGCCCGCAAAGACCATGACCATTCCATTCCTTTATTCCCATGCAATATTAGTCCCAATGTTTTCCCTTATCGTCATCCCTTTGATAAAAAAAAATGAAATTAAGAAAATTTTCAAAAAATGATACTATTGAGACAACGCTTCCAAATTAAGATGAATCATCAAAGCCTCTAGTACTTCCTAGAACAATGAATTTCATCCCCAGATAAACAAAAATGGGTGACCAATTTGTTTGGATATGATTATGATATTGTTTATAAGAACAGAAAAGAAATGTGGTGGTTGATGATCTTTCCAGGAAATATGAATACAAAGGGTCCCTCTCTTCCCTCTCATTCATTGTCGTTGTCTGGATTTAGGCTATTGGACATGAATGGTTGCAAGACCCCAAAATTTCTAGCCTAATCCAAAAACTTCAACAAGATCCCCAAGTTTCTCCAAGATACTCTTATCACAATGACATATTTCTCCATAAAGGTCACTTATATTTAAGCAAACAATCGACACTTAAATCCAAGGTGCTCTTTGAGTTTCATGCTTCACCTACATCAAACCATTCAGGTTTTATCAAAACTTATGAACGGGTCAAACAATCTTTCTTCTGGGACAATATGAAACAAGACATCCTCACCTTTGTGACCAAATTTTATACTTGTCAACGCAATAAGGGAGAGACTATCAAACCTCTGGGTACACTCCAACCACTTCTGCTTCCACCTACTATTTGGACGGATATTTCTATGGATTTTATTGTTGGGTTAGCTAAATCATACAATAAGTCAATCATCATGGTGGTTGTGGATCGTCTTTCTAAATATACACATTTCTATGCTCTTCAACACCTGTTCACAACATCCACAATGGCTCAAATTTGTATGGATAATATCTTCAAACTCCTTGGAATGCCTCATTCTATTGTTTCTGACTGTGATCACATTTAATATCATCTATATTAATATAGATAATATAATATAAAATAAATATTTTCAATAATATCAATGCTAAAAATAGATTATTATTATTATCAAATTGGTGTCTGAGATCCCCTTCTCCTCCTATCAATTTGATTAGTAAAATTTACAAAGATATACATACCTTACCCCTTGGATTTGAACTTGTAATCTCTTAAGGAAAAACACATGTTCTTAAAAGATTTATAATTTTGAATAAGTTAACGATTGTTAACATGGTAACAATTAATCACACAATGTAAGGATTGACATTGTCAATTTAGGGTCACAACTCACATTTATTGCCCATGACAATTCGACGAAGATCCTTAAATTGCTATTTATAAGATGCCAGATGCAATAGTCTTTCAATTGCTTTACGGATTCAAGAATCTGAGAAAATTTACAAGTGTTAAGTGTTACAGGCTTTAATCTTTTTTGTTACAACATTGTTTTTCATTGATTCAGTGTTGTGAAATTAATTGGGCGTTGAAAAATACCAAAAGAAGTTTGGGAAGAAAGGGTGTGTGTTTTGTACCTTTCGAAAAGTGGAAACAGAAAAACATTTCATTTTAGAGTGTAAAGCATTTAAAGATAAAAGGAACAACTATATAAATATCTTGACAGCTAGTTTTTGGAATAACTTATTCAACCAGATTACAGGATTTCAATCTTTTTGATTGCTTATCATCGAGTGAGTGACTTGACCACGAGATATGGCGGACAGTCTGCAAAACAAGAGGCCAAGGGAAGACATGGCAGACCGTGAGTAGAACAAGAGGCCAAGGGAAAAAGATGAAGAAAATGTTAATTCAGGGCCACCACCAAATATCGCTGCGAATCCATCGGAGGTACTCACACTTGGAAATAATGGAGATGTTAACTAGTTGATTAGCTTCAGTAATAAGCGCGTGTTGTAAGCGCCAGTTAGCTTAGTTAAGTGGATAAAAGTGCATGCATGTGTATTGAAACAAAAAGGGGAGGTTTATTGGATTATTAAAAAGGTTTGAAGTTTATTAAAAGTTTTTTTTAAGGGGGGAGTTATAAGGTTTTAAAAAAAAGTGGAGACTTTTGGATATTAAATTGCATGCATGTATAGATTGACAACAGAGATAGATTGATTCGGATCGGTGGTATCC
>ML814114.1:231744-244217 GCA_009831015.1 Picea engelmannii | reverse complement strand
TTTCTTTACTACAATACTAAGTGCTTTTGGAATTGAGCATATATAGTGCGCAGCTACCTTTGAAACAAAAGACTTCCCTGGGTTGATAATTTATGTTTCACTTGGTTGTTTGAAATTAATTAAGCAATTATAGTGACCAACAAAAGAGTACAGTGTGTTGTTTACAATACCAGATGTAGGTTTAGTGCTTAGAAATCTAAGTCCAGGAAATATGGACATGGTGATGTATGATGAAAAGCCTTCGAATAAAAATGGAAGCGTGATGCATGAGGAACATCCTTCGAGAATTACATTGAGAATTTATTCCAAACTCAACGGAGAACTGCAAAAAGAAATATTTCTTCCTCGGCGTAGTCAAGAGATGATAGACTTCGTTGTGCTATGTGGAAGTAATACACTAGCTATGCAACATTATAGATCGGAGATGGAAGTGGTGGAGATATGTAGTGAAAACCCTATTTCAATAAAGAGAAGAAATACAAATATTAAGGCAGCATATGAACCTTACTATTTACATAAAATATCTCAATTTATCTGCTTCACAGAATCCGAGACAATGCACGTTTGTAATCTACAAGGAGAGATTTTGGTGACGCTTGAAGACCACCCACTTGCAGACCATAGAGAGTTTCTCGGGTGTTCTTACATTTGTAATTCACAGGATATTATCATTTCTCTTTGCCGCCGACCCTCACCATCGGGAATGCAATGGATATACAGTGTGAATGTTAGCAGCATTGTTACAGGGGAATGCTTGTTAAAGATTAGTGCGGATGATCCAGATATTTCTCAAATCAGAAAGGCGTTATTGAATTCTGGAGTCAGTGCATTTGTATACGTTGAAAGTGCATTTGGATACGATGAAAGGACTCACGAGTTTTTTACGGGAAATCAGAAAGGAATTTGTGGCTTTTGGTCTAACAAATTCCACAATGATGTCGGACACGTGAGGGGCTAAAGGGACTAGGGACAGTTTTAGGTGCTTTCATTTCACTCCCTTCCCTATAGACATCAAGTTTAGAAAGATCCCTCTATTTTCTTTCAGTGCCCTTCCCTACAGACATCAAGTTTAGAAAGATCCCTCTATTTTCTTGGATAAAGTTATTGTGTAATTTGTATGTTATAATTCATTTCAATATTATTCATATTCATATTATTATAAATGTTTGTAAAGATTCAATTTTTTTTTTTCTAGTGGAAAATTTCTCAAATATATTTATAATATATGTTGTTCTCATAAAAGAGTACATGAGTTCAATATACATTGTGCAAAAGTGGCTTTCAACTATGGATAATATTCACCTTCAAAAACCCGACTAAGTTTCACTACAAAGTTCCAAAATAGTACACAAATATTCTACTATTATTCCTCTATCCCTTTGAAAACAATCCAAAATATGTATTGCTTTCTATAGTCCAAAAAAGAACTAATTTCGAGATAATAAAAAGTACCATAGATAATCAACAAAAGCCAAGAAACCAAAGTTGTCCCCATGGACTAGTGATATTATAAATAAAGACGCAAAATTGAAGTGGATCCTCGAGGGCCTTTTTTGAGAGAGTATCTGCATCCACATTCTCTTCCCTATAAATATGATCAAATATGATATCTTTGAAGAGTGTAATAAGGATCCTTATCTTCTCCATCCAGCGCAAGAATGATGAAACATAAAAATTACATTTATGATTTAACCAATCCACCACTATTTTTGAATCCCCTAATACCTGAAGTTGATTAATACCAAGTCTGTGTGCTAAAGATAAGCTTGCTCAGACATCAAGAAGTTTTGCCCTGGTATTTTCACCCATCCCACAATTTAATGTACACCTGTAGAATGTATTCCCCTCTATCCTAATGATACCTCTAGCTCCACAAAGTGTACCATTGTTTTGTGAAGCTCCATCAAACCAACATATGTTTTGCATGGTAAGATCAAGAGGTTTTTTTCCCTTTTTGGATAATGTGAAAGAGGAGTTTGGTCCCTGGTAGCATCCAACAAGCCTCGGATCTAGTACACAATGCCCATAACAGTGGGAGTTCAGAATTCAAATATGCACTTATTCCTAGCCAACCACAAAAACCAGCTAGTCAATGTACGAAGAGTCCTCCGAGCTTTCTCCACCGAAAGCCAAGTTTCAAAACATTGTGGTAAGGATCTGCCTCCCCAAATGGTATTAAAGTTGTAAACAATAGACAGAGTAGACCAAACTATTTGAGTGAAGGTACATGTTATAAACAAATGTGTAATAGTCTCCTCATCACTAAAACGTAAGGAACAAATACTCGGACCTTCCCATCCCCTCTTTCTAAGATTTTCCCAGGTAAGAATCTTATTCTCCAGTGCCAGCCATAGGAAAAGTTTTAACTTGTGTGCCAGATCCCACATCCATAGCTGTCTTCGCCAATCTGTAATAGGATTCCGCCAATAATCCTTTGACAAAGCATTGTATGCGTTTTTGACAGTGATAAATCCTGAAAGATCACCACCTGTCCAAATCAGTGAATCATCTTTAGTATGAAGTTGAATCCTCGATAGAATGAGAGCCTTACAGTAAGAAAACCATTCAACTGCCATATTTCCGGTGAGATCTAAGTCTTCACTTGTTTTCCATTGATTGGTGACAAAACCCAAAGATGCCTAGGTTGAAGCTTGAAAAAGATAACAAATGTTTTTCACCTTTAGAACCTCATGAAGATCTGGGGATAATAAATAAGTGTAGCCTATCCCCAAGATCTTGTCAAGACCAATCAAGATCGAGGAACCATTCCCAGGATTCCAACTAATCCACCGGGTGATGATTGGTAAAGACTTCAACAAATTTTTCCAAATCTGCGAAGCAACAGGTTGAAATGGCGAAGCCGACCGAAGCCAGGTTGCCACAGAGAAATATGGGAAATATTTATCCTGGACCACTTGATGCCAAATACTTTCCTTAAACAAAACATGCCACAATGAATTAGCTGCCAGAGCACGGTTGAAAAGTAAAAGATTCTAGAGACCCCAACCACCCAGATGTTTCAGCTGAGCAATCTTCTCCCAGCTACAAATATGTATACCATGTGTCTTGCCACCCCCCGACCAGAGAAATTCAAAGATAAGCATACAGATCCTAGAGAGGACAGAGGCCAGAACCGCCACCAGGGCCATCCAATAAAAAAATTGAGTTTCAAGAACCGATTTAGCGAGTATAAATCTTCCCCCAAGTGTCAGCCATTAATTGCAACACTGTTTGATCCTTTTCTCAAATTTTACAATAATCCATCTCTAATCTTCAAAGGTACTCTTCTCCACTTTTATAAAGTACCCTAAGTAACGAAACCCCACAGACGTATCGACAAAATTATAAGAAAACAAGGTTTTGAACTGTTCCAGAAATACTCCATGTATCTCGGAGAAATGAAAAGTCGATTTATGTGCACTAATTTTTAATCCCGAAGCACAACAGAACGGATCCAACAAAGATTTGATCACCTGCCATTCATCCAAATAATCCTTAGACATGATAAGAACATCATCAACAAATATAAGATGAAGAATTTTGACAATCCTGGAAACCTTAACACCAGTTAAATTGCCATCTACTTGTCCTTTTTTTAAAAGGAGATTGATGCTTTCCATGACAAGAATAAAGAGAAATGGTGAAAGAGAGCATCCTTGGTGCAACCCCGTTCACTTGTGAATGTCACAGAGGCCTCCCCATTGATCAGAACCGAGAAGGAGGAGCTAACCACACAACTCATTATCCAATTTATAGAATGAACACTGAAACTTGTTTGTACCAGAATCATGCGAAGGAAATCCCAATTTACACAGTCATATGCTTTCCGAAGATCCAACTTAAGTATCAAGGATTTTTGTTTTCTAGCCTTGATACTATGAATACATTCTTGCACTATTCCAATGGCATCCAGAATCTTCCTGCCCTTTAAGAATCCAAGTTGTTCACAAGAAAGTTCCCTTGAAAGAATTGGCTTTATCCTATTTGCAATAACCTTAGAAATCAGCTTGTAGCACAGATTGCAAAGTGTTATAGGTCTATAATCCCCAAAGGTCCAAGGATTATTCTCCTTTGGGATTAGTGCCAAGAAAGTAGAATTTAAGGAACTTTTGATCCTCCCTCTAGTCCTTATGTCTTCAACTAAGTCCACCATGTCATCACTCACAACATCAAAAAATTTTGTATAAAACTCAATTGTCCACCCGTCTGGACCAAGACTTTTGTCAACTGCAAAGAGTTTCAAAATATCCAAAATTTCCTATTTAGTTACCGGTCTATCAATTTGAGTTGAATCCTCAACAAATATATAACGAGGAAACAATTGAACAAGATTCAATTGATCCACATGAGTGATATGGGGATCCTCAGTAAATAAGTTCTTGAAATATCTGTTTGGCTAAGATTTAAGCGCTTCTTGTCCTCTTTGTTCCTCCCCCAGTTCATCCCAGATCTCCCATAGATGTTTATGATTCCTCTTCACGTTAGCGACTTTATGAAAGTACTTAGTATTCTGGTTGCCACTCTTTAACCAAACTGGATGACTTCTTTGTCGCTAATGTTCTTCCTCAATGAGTAGAAGACAATTTCATTCTAACTCCAAAGTCTTCAATCTGCAAACATTTATAGGGAAAATCCCTGATCTTGGGCAATTTGAAAGAGTAGCCCTGATCTCCTCTTCTAGGATGATAATATTTGATCCTAACTTTTAGAACTTTCAGCTTCCAAACAAATCTGATCTGGACATCTGTTTCCTTTGAAAATCTTGGATCCTGCCAAACCTCACAAACAATAGGCATGAAGTATGCCTCATTCAGCCAAGAAGGATTTAATTTAAAAGGAAATGCTATCGGGAAAGGTTGAAATTCGAACTGAACAACCACTGGTGCATGATCCAATAAAAAGGGAAGATCCACCCACGACCAAAACCTACCCACATCAGTGAGAAGGCTTTCTGAAACAATTACTCTATCTAGACGCTTTGATATACTATCCCTACCACTTCTACCATTCCTCCAAGTCAGAACAGTCTCGACCGATACCAAATCAATCAAATGATGTTCCAACATCATATTCTTGAAATACACAACAAGTTTGTCCAGCTTTTCTACCACACCCCAGACTTCATCAGCTCCTAAAGTAAAGTTTAAGTCACTTGCAAGAATCAGATTCTTAGAGTCCAATAAACCACCCAGATCCACAGGATCCCAAAATAACTTCCTCTCAACATAGGGCCCATATACATTTAAAAACAAAATGTCCTATTTGTTTTCAAGTGAGATGCCTTTAAGCATAATACCCCCGATACACAAAGAAGGCATCAACATGAACTTATTTGGATCCCATGCCACCAGAAGCCCTCCCGAATTTCCAAGAGAACTAACCGCGTAAATACACCAACTAGGAACAAATCTCAGCATGAAGTGTCGTTCCTTTTCCTCATCTACGAGTGTTTCTTGTAAGAATATCACATCTGGCTTAACTTTTCTACAAAATCTGTGCATGGAGGCCTATTTAAGGGTCCCTCCCACCCCACAAATATTTAAGGATAACAAAATCATGGTCTGGCACGAGTAAGGGATTTCATGCCTCTAAGCACCCTAGAATCTAAGACAAAATAACAACAGGTGCAGTCCTCGAAAGAGTAGCCTGCTTTCAGGCACTTCTCGTTTTTATCAGGGATGTCTCAAAACCAAGCCCTTTAAACCATGTATAACTTGTTCCTACTCCCCCACCGCAAAGTTCAGAAAGGTTCATTAAATCAGTTGTGCTCGGAAAGGATAACATATTATTACCTAAATACGTCGTAAGTGGCACCGAGTTATCGACCTCCTGAGTAGTAGGAACTAAAGACTCCAACATCTCCCCAAGTGAACAATCACCTGGGTCATCCTCCCAATAACCAGAAAATAAATAGGGCTCGGTCCCCCCCAAGTTTTCCCCCATCCCTGTGATCTCTTTCGTTGCAAGTGAAGTATTAAAGGTATCCCCCACCTCATTAGAAGGATTACCAGAAACTGAGAGACTTACCTTGGGTTCCGAAAGAGTAGTGTGGGCCCTAACCAAGTTGTGTGCAGGTTTTTCAACCCTCGATGTTAGGGAGAGATCTCTCTGAGGTGAAAAACCCAACCCATAAGTCAAGTGGTGTTCAGTAACAAGCAAAGAAGCTGGAATAAGGTCACATGGAGGGCTAATAGACTCAGTCCCAAGTAGAGATGTCGCATCTAACGCGAGATTTTCCTAAGAAGCTAGAGTATTAAAAAGACCAGGACAATGAAATTTTAACTTACCTATAAGAGTGTTTGAACCCGATTCGTTTGGAGAGTCCGAGGAGACAGGGCCAGGTACTTCTCGAGCAGTCGAGTCAAATTATGGCGATTCTACTCTTGCCATTTTCCTAAGTCGCGAGTTCTTCAATTATTCTTCCTCCTCGTATCCCTAACAAGAGCTTCCCAAGTGTCATGTCTTTCTGCAGAGGGTACAACAGAATGATATCCCCAGGTAATCGAATCTCTATGAGAAATAATGATCCTGCCACTGGATGTCCAATGTTTCCAATAGTCAACAATGTATATCAACCTCAACCAAAATCCTACCTAGTTACGTTCCGATGCACACAGAGCATTTTCATCCACATAGATAAAGAGACCCAAAGCATTTCCAATGGCCATTAAAGCACTTTTTTCCATAAATTTAAAGGAAGCCTTGGTAGTAGAATCCACAGGTGTCTGAAATGGAAATATTCTTGCGCTGGATCGAAAGAGATCCTCCATCTATTTAACATCAAAATCCCACCATCAAATGGCCACAACCTACCTAGGATTTTCTTCACATCCTCCATCGAATGGAAACTAAAACCGAATCAGCCACGTGGGAGAAAAAAAAATTATGGAGTATATCCTAACAAGGTCGACCAGTTCACCTTCATCCAGCTAAGCAAAGAATTAATACAATGTGAATGGTAAGAAAATATACCCACCAGCGCAGTCAAGGCCAAGTTCATTGCTTCCTCCAGACCCAAATCATATCATCACCCAACACCATTTTTCATCGAGCCCGATTAGGCATCCACAACTTCTTATAAAACTGTCTTTAAGGAAAATTCTTACGACCCACCAGAAAGGTCTCTCCACCACCCTGAAGGTTTGAAACCCCACTTTTTATAGGACACCCTGTCGTTGTATGATCACACAGTGTTAGGCCTCACACCAACTATTCTACCCACCGAGGAGGATGGAACAAACTCCATTTTTGCTTCATATGCATAGGAGAGGGTTCTAGAGCAAGTAGTTGGGTAGTTAATGGCCTGTCAAAAACGTTAAACAAACCTGCCTATTCCCAGGATACATCATCTACCACACTCATGAGTGCTTTGACGACTACTTCCGTCATGGAGGTAGTTGGACCAAATAGAGGTGTGCCACCTGAATGCCACTAAAGGTAGCTCGGGTAGAACACTGAGGAGAACCACTAAATGAGGGGATCAGTTATTACCAGTAATTAAGGCAATTATTGTCTGCCTACCCGAAATGACATGCTGTCAAAATACAGGTCTATACAAAATTTAATACAGGTTACACCATTGACCAAGTGGAGTGCACTGAGAAAGTAGGCCAATGGAAAATCCCCATCAAAACGGTGTCTAAATTGGTGAGGTCTTCAAATAAGAGGACAAAACCTCCAACTTAAGTCCCCTAGCTACTCTAACCAATTTTTACACCTCCAAAAGCCATGTCAATAGACAACTAAAACACAGATAAAATCTCAACACAATAGAGAGACCCGGATACAGGTCCCACCATATTTTAACGCCATGAAATGGTAGAAATGACAAGTCTCCAAAGGTATCAACAAAATAGCCCAGATTTCTAGAAGGGCCTCCCAAGGCTCCAACAATAATGAATCCCTCGGGTCCCAGCTAACTAGTTAGAGACCCTCTAGTATCAGTATTGGTAGTCACCCCCTCCATTAGAGCCGAAAACAAGCAGTTGCAGGTTTTGAAAATGTCCCCGCCTGCGCCCCTCTCTGTCCTAGCATGGATCTATTCTTCTTGCTAAGCACATTGTAAAGATTCTACTTAGAAATATCATTGTAATACATCTACATGTGTAATTATAAATTATAATTATTGTTATTTTGTTTTTCTAAATTACATATCACATTTATTATTTATAACATTTTATTTGTCAAAATAAAAACTTGAAATTTTAACTAGTTTTCTTGTGATATAAGATTATTTCTCTCTTTTAGTTTTTCTAAATTACAAATCAAATTTACTATCTATAACATTTTATTTGTCAAAATAAAAACTTGAAATTTTAACTAGTTTTCATGTGATATAAGATTATTTCTCTCTTTTAGTTTTTCTAAATTACAAATCACATTTACTATCTATAACATTTTATTTGCCAAAATAAAAACTTGAAATTTTAACTAGTTTTCATGTGATATAATTTTATCTCTCTCTTTTAGTTCTTCTAAATTACAAATCAAATTTACTATCTATAACATTTTATTTGTCAAAATAAAAACTTGAAATTTTAACTAGTTTTCATGTGATATAAGATTATTTCCTCCTAAAGAGAGATGAGAGTTAGAGGATGGTATTTTATAGAGCTAGAAGAAGATATTTTATATCACCATAAACCATTCCAAGGCACCACAAGATATGTGTATCTTATTATTGTTTCACTTTGAATTCTACCATACCTACACAAAACCATCTTTTTTTAGGCCATATCCTCATATAATTCACCATTTGCGTTTCCTTCCTACCCTACACCACACTTGGGGCCTTCCTACCTCTTTTGGGACCACTTGCCAAAAATTGGCCAACACACTTCCCCCCCTCATTAAGTGTGTTGGTCAACACACTTATAAGGGATTTTTCTACATTGTCCAACACACTTTTTCCCCCCAAAAGTAAATTGGACCACAAAATTTGGCTACACTGCTAACCCCTCCCAAAAAAATCACCTAATCTAGAAAAGTAACCCACCAAGATTGAAGAGGACAGATAGACCACCAACCTGGCATTCACAACAATAGTTTTCATCAATTGGATCTCCTACAACAAGATCAAAAATATTTAGGGTCATTTCCTCCTCTCCCCATTCAGTCTCCACCACTAGTGATAATGATTTGGAAAATTGGAGGGAAACTCTTTTATAAAAAAAAACCATTTTTATTTTTGTTGTCGCGGGATGATACATAATCCTATTGAAAAATAATTTGCATCATTGGATTTGTCTTTCCAATTTCTTCAAAAAGGTACTTTTAGTTTCTTGAAATTTGACACTTCATTCGAAGGCCATTTCCTCCCCAAAGAGTCAAATTTCACCTTTTCCAGTCATGGAATTTTCTCTCATTCGGTCACATTGCTTCATCACCACTATATTTTTGTTATTGTAGTCCATTGAGCCAATAATTCCCCACATATCATCACTATCATCTACGATTTACCATTTTTCATCTCCCAACTGGGGGCATGCTTCTAGCATACCATCTACACCCCTAGTTAGTGGCAATGCCCATCATCCCCCTCATGACTAGCCCCATTGGCACACTTAGGAAGGGGTTTCCATATTCAATTGGTTATCTCCATTAGGATTCCAATTGGATCTTAGTCTATTATGTTCTATCCTCCACTCAGGTAGTACGCCCCTTCATTCCCTTCTTGGTAGCTCCACTTGCACTCTTAGGGAGGTTATGTTAGCTCTAATTGGTCCCCCCCCGATTGGGTACCAATTAGAACATGGTGTCTTTTTTTCTATTCCCCATTTGGATAGTACATCTTCGTACTCCCCTTTCCTTTTCTCTTGTTTATCCCCATTGGCTTTCTCAAGAGACATATTCCCCTTTTCGGTTGGTTTCCTCCACTAGGTCTCCACCTAGATATTGTGTTTTATCAACACCTTAGCTTTACTTATTCTATCCTCCAATTGGGTATTAAAATTCTTTCCTACCCCCTTTGGAATTATTCGAGAAGCCTTGTACTTTTCTTGTATCTAGTTCCCAATTTGGAAGCATTCCCATGTTTCCCTTATTCAGAGCATCAGAGATGAGTCACTCTTGTGTCCCATGGAGTCTCTTCAGTTCCACATTGAGTCCTGTTGTAGTTTGTCAACACCTAAATGAGTTTTACCCATCATCTCTTTCCAAACTATCGAACTCCAACTATCCCACTGATGCCATTGACCAACATTATGCCTAGTCATCCACCCTTCCATATGGAATGTTTTCAGTTGCTTCCAGGTCAACATTACATTTATGATTTAAACAAGGGAATCCTTGAGTCCACCTATATTTTCCTTCCATCCATCCCTGGTGTCAGCACCTATCAATCACATTATTATTGTCACCTCATGTTGATCCTAAGGATACTTTGTTTCCTTGGTTCCAACGATTCTTCCCCTATTGAATTCAACACTTGTGTTCTAGGGATTTGTCTTAGAGTATTGCATTATTTGGATTCACCTTCATCCTTGGTTCTTTGGTTTTCTCTTATTTTCTCAACTTCAGTTCCTCATTCCACATTTGAGACTCGCACTTGACAGTTCAATGATCCAATTCTTGATGCCATTATCCTAGACATGTGTGAGATGTAGCAGACCTCAAAAGGGGGTTTCCATTCAAGTAGCTCCTCGCATGTTTTGGCCTCTACAACTATTTCCAAAGTTATGGATTCACCTTTGGTAAACAATGGACTTTCCCCTATCAATATCAACAACTATATTCTAGGGGATAGTCCATTGTACCCTGGTACCTATCCACCCTGTCAATGGGTTACCTTGGAACTAGCTAAGAGAGAGTGAATTTCTCTCATAATTGGTAGTATCTCACGTGCTCAACATCAACATCTCATCACACCATTGATATTTGCACATATATGTATGATCCAACCTCATATGTAGCTCGTCATATTTTATTGGCTCCATCCCACCACTCGCAAAGCCCCCAGATTAAGATTTCCTTCAGTGAGCTCATGGCATTTTTTGGATCCCCATTCATGTTCAACAAGGCTTCTTAGGTTGTTTCCACCCCCTTCCTTTACCATGGGGGAAATCAATTCTTATGTACTCACTTTAGTCATAGTTGGGATGTAATTCATATCTTTGCATACATATATATGTATATGAGTGACTGATTATATCATATAGCCATGATTTTCCAACACCATGTTGTATTTGAGACTTTTCCATTGTCTCACTATTGATATCATGAGTTATCTTGATGAGTATAGGTATTCCTACCTTGACCCATTGAGATCGTGTACCTCACCACATTTTGACCCTCTTGTTGACATGTGATTTTGTGTGGCCTCTTCATTGGTTGGGCCTCTCTTTTTTCTTGTGGCATGTTTCTCTCTCTTCGGTTGACCCACATCCCCATGAAAGAAAACTATAATGTATTTTGTCCATACAATGTGCTCCTAACACTCATACATTATGGGGCATTTGTTATCACCAAAACATTTCTCACCTAGCCCACATTGATAGGATCACCAAAATACACCATCTATAGTACATGTTTCACATGTCCATACCTACTTGCACACCCTTTTCCCCCTCAAAGAACTTAGGAAACAACTTTTCCTAATGTTATTTTTAGTTTAATTAAAGTTATAAACCTTTTTTTATGACTTTTCCCCGTTTATTTTATTCAAAAAAGGTAAAGTAATCAAATTAATAGTTATAATTGATTTGGTCAAATAATATATTTTATTATTTTGACCCTATCAAGGATAATCACTATTTTTCCTATAATTTAAAGAGGTTTTCCCCATTTCCACAAGGATCCTCACATGAAAGTTCCAAAATGTTGCCAAAATTTCCATTCATTTTTTGGCCTTATTTCACCATTGTTTATTTCAACCATTGAAGAGGAGAAGCCAAGAATTTGCCCCACACTCAAGAAAAAAGAACCATCCCACAGAGAGGTTGTTAGGATTCAACCCTAGCCCCTCTTAGTTGTTTATTAGTTAGCATGATATATTTTCCATGTAATAAAGGTCAACATTAGTTAATAAGGCCTATTAAATAAAGATGAACAAGTCAATGTAAGAAGACCTAATAGAAGCTTCCGCTTCTAGAAATATCTTCCTCTATAATGTTCTTTAGAAGATAGAAGTGGTATAAATAAGATTAGGAGTTATGAGAAAGTTTGTATTGAGTATTATTGTAAGAGAGCTCTACTCATTTTGGAGTTTGTCCCCTTGAAGAGGCAAGTGAACAAAGATTTCTTGGTGCTATCAATATTATATTCCTTCTCTCTATTTAATGTTATTTTTATTCTTGGGGTATATTTTTTTGTTGTGTTATTTGTTTTAGGTTAATCATATTATACGTGGTATCAGATCTCTTTCCCAGGACAACATGCACCATCTTTTTTTAGAATTTTGTAGGCTAGAGACGTGTTCCGACATATTTAAACTATAGAGATATGTCCTTCAACGCATAAATCCATGGTAGGGGAAG
>ML814114.1:146316-188798 GCA_009831015.1 Picea engelmannii | reverse complement strand
AAAAAAAAAAATTCGGGGGCGCTGCCCCCAAACCCCTGCACCCCCCTACGTTCCCGACGCAAGCGCTCAGACACTACTACTCATGCAAAGAATATAACACATACCCAACAAATATCAACAAGTTCAGTAGTTTCTTCCTTCTCTGAGGAAGCTGGTGATAAAGTATATAATTGAGTGATATCAGGGTGCCAAGTTTGTTGAAATTCAGAACTGAAAATATGTGACAATTCTACAAAAGACCTCAGGTATTCAATGCAATTTGTGTCAGCCAAAAATAAACTTAAGACTTGTTCATCCGATTGTTCTTACATTCCTCTTACTTGTTCAAGTGTTAACAGGGGTCTAATGCAATCTTCCTCTCCATAATGGTTTTCTAACCAAACATGTATTTCTTGTGTCGGTTGGGCAGGAGGGAAGAGAACAAGTTTTTGGCTATGTGTGCCATTGGATATAGTCATCTCACCAGACCGACAGCTGATAAAGGCATCTGTTGTGACCAGCCAAGGGCGACCAAGAACCACAGGGTGTCCTGGTTTCGAGGATGATTTAGAATAGATGACTAAAAAGTCTAATGGATATTCCCAAGAAGCTAGAGTGACTGTGACATCATCTAAACTTCATGCAAGGTTAATGACTGACGTATCTGCCAACTCTATCATGGTTTGGGTTGGTCTTAACTGGTTGATTTGGAGCTTTTGGATAGTGTCAAAAGGCATTACATTAATTGCTGCACCCAAATCAATGAATGTGTTTGGTAGAGAAATACCATTAATTTCAACAGTGACTACTGGGTTTCCAAGGTCATTATATTTGTATGGCATTTCGGAAATAAATTCAAATAATTGTCCCACCACCTAAACAAGGGGAGGTTCCTTCTTATTCCTTCCTAGTTTATTAATGCAAAGATCCCTTATGATTTTTTCATATATGGGGATATCCTTAATGGCTTGCAGCAAAGGTATTTTTATACATACATTTCGTAATTCATCCTCTATATCTCTGTGCAAGGGTGGGTCAGGTTTCTTCACTAATAGTCTTTCGAGGTAGGGTGGGAGATTAACTTGTTGGGGTACTCGTACAAACTAAGAAGTGATTGGAATAGGAGGGGAGGTCTCTTCCTCTGCAGGGGTGGTTTGAGTGTTTTGTTCCTCAGAATGATTATCATTTTCTTCCTGAATTATTACTGGAGGATTTGATTGGTTTACAACTTTCCCTGATCGTAGTTGAATTTCATAGGTGGGAAAGGTTTGAACTTCTGTATTTTGTACCGGGTGGGTGGTTCGATTATTGAGGTTAGGGATTGGTTGGGCAGGGATTGTTGTTGGTTTTGGAGGGTTGTGGGCATCTTGGTTTTGCTGTTGATTGGCATTTATAGGTGGTTGTTGTTGCTGGTTAGGGTGCAAGGGGTTTGTAAATTGTTGTTGTATAGGAGGTAGGAGTAAAGCTTGCATCTGTGGTGGGTTGAATCCAAGTAGTAATTGGGAAATGTTTGCAAGGTACCGTGGATATGTAGGGTAAGATGGATTTCCATACACAAGTCCCCTCCAACCTTGTTGCCAAGGTTGAGTTTGAGCTTGTTGAGGTGTCCATTGTGGATAGGTTATTGGGGAAGGACCCCATTTTTGTTGTTGATATTGTGCATTAGGGTCATAAAATGTATTGGGGTTTTGGGCTCTCCAAGGTCCTCTAGAAGGGTATGGTTGTTCTTGTGAGACTCCTCCTCCCCTCTACATGGCTTGTAGCTCAAGCAAAGTTGGACACTCAGATGTAGGGTGTTATAGTGTACACAGGCCACAGATTTCTATGACATTTAATGGGAATTCCTTCTCACTGTGAATCTTTTGACATCTATGACAAAATATTGATAAAGCAACCTCTTCTTCTTGTTTCTTTTTCAGTTTTATTGTATCTATCTGGTTACTGATTGTGCTCAAGATGTCTGTTTTAAAGTTCTCCAATAAGTTTCATAACCCAGTTTTCGTGACAGTCCCTGAGCTTTGTTTTGTATTTCTGCTAAAAGAATCTCTTGGTCCTTTGCCTGTTTTAGCTTGTCCTCTTCTACAGTAATCTGCAATCTTTGCAAAAGGATTTTGGTGTACATCTCCTAAACTCAACAAGTTTAAAACTTCTATGCAATCATCTCTAAGACCTTTCAAGAATACAATTCTTACTACAGCTGGGTCTGTGGTGAATAGTTTTGATTTCTGATAGTTGTATAAGAACCTTTCTAAGTAGTCTTCAGGGATTTCATCTTCTGATTGTTGCATTTTAAAAATGTCGTTTTTAGCATTATCCTTACAATAGTCTTGGTATTTCCATTAAAATGTGTCTCTCATCTGATCCCAAGAGAGGATTGTATTTTCTCCTAAGCTCATGAACCATCTTAAGGATGAATCTTTCATTGTAGCAGGAAAGAGATTAAGTTTTTGGGCATCGTCTGAGTAGTTATAGCTTCTACATAATATGTCAAACTCGAATAAAAATAAATCTAGATCTTCAGTTGACATACCTCTGAAAGTGGGTAACGATGATAGTGGGATATTTTTCATGCTGATGTTTCTGGAAATATCCAAGATTGGAAACCCAAAAGTCTTAGTCTCTGTGGCTTCATTTCCTTCTTCTTCTACCATTCCACTAATAGATGGTTCATAAACTAGATTTCATGTGTCTCCTAAATGTTCAACAGATTCACGTTCTGTCCGCCCCAATGTTGATTCTTCCATTTTAGGTTCTCCTTCTGGAGCCTCGCTGGCTCCCCTTGAATTTTCTCCCAGTGGAATTTTTCCTGCACCAGTGCCAGTTGGATTAGTGGGAGGGGTTGTTTTTGAATCTTTAGAGCTTACAAATCTACCCTTGTTATCTCTATATCTATGCATAAAATGGAAATTCGATTCTTAGTTGAATTGAAATCCTAATTCTATCTAGAAGGTAAGAAGGCAACCTAGCTTCATAGAACCCCACTCTAGTGGCCGCGTGGCTCTTCACTCATGTCTTAAACGTTTTATCCTCCTCCCTCAAGAAACCTTTAAAAGAATTCAAAATTTATGCAAACAATCTAAGCTAAAAATCACTTCCTACCGTTTGCAACTCCCCGACAACGACGCCAAAATGTTGTGATTCTTATATGTTTAGTATAATGCACTCATTAATTATCAATCCGAGGTTCGTAATCAACAGAGTTACAAGACACCAGTAAGAAAGGTAATTCTAATGTCATGCGTATAGAACTACTCTAGATTATGTATGCTAAAAACAAAACAAACTAGAAAACGGAAATACACTTTGGTTGTCTTTCACAAAGAGGATATCTACTCCATTATGGCACATGCAAGTATGATATGGAGTTATTTTGAAAGATCAACTCTACTATCTGACCCAGAGAACTAACTATGCAACCACACTTTTGAAAGGGAAATCACACATCAATCATCAAGACATAGCATGAGTAGTTCAATAGTCAATATACTGAGTATGTTGTGGTTCACAATGTGTTGTTGTGAACTTCACTAGTTCTCCTTCAAATATGTCTGACTACTGCTGCCAACATTTATGTCTATGAAACAAAATCAAATTCATAAAAACAGAGCATATGCAAAACAAAGTGAGTAAAGATCTCTAAGCAATCATATAATTGAAATCCTAGTCTAAATTGTGTTGTTATCATTTGAAAGAATTAAAGCTTCAGCTAATCTAACATTTACACTACTAAAATCAAATGCTAATACTAATCTACAAAGATGTTGACCTTTGTTGGGTGGTGGGCTCTTGCCGCTTCAACAGGTCAGCGACTGGAGTCTACAGTAAGCTTGCTTTCAACCCACACATTACTCTTACTCAAACATCAAAACATAGAATCAAACTATGATAACAACTCAACTCACATTCAATCATAGACGATCAAGACATGGAGATAAATGATGTCCTTCTATTAATCTTCACTCGGAATATGTTCTGCAACATATAACGCTGCTTCACATGCTTTATTATGCAAACTCTCTACTACCTCCACCATCCTTGCCATGACTATTTAAACAGTCTTAGTCGTGAAACACAAGGAGGTGAAATCGTTTGCAAATTAGTCAATTGTTAAATTTAATTATTCGGTTACATATTTTAAGCTTCATCCTCATGACACGAAGTGCATGAGGATGAAGCAACAACAAACTATCCTAACATAGCCTTGCTAAAACATTTATGATTCAATAAACATCCAAAAATTGTCTTGGGCACGATCTGGAGCTAAACTTGGTACATTCATCTTCCTGTATTGGTACCGGATCGTGACAGGTAGATGGTACCGGATCCGAACAGTGCACAAATGGTGGTACCAGATCATGATAGTCTATAGACATTGGTACCGGATCGCGATAGGTGAGATTCGGTATTGGATATGAATAGAAGGTGCACTTGGTACTGGATTTAGACAGTGGCAATCTGGTGCACAAGTACCAGATAGTTGAGCTGGTACATGAAGGCTAGACTTATATAGAGGCCAAAGATTATACATGGCAAATTGAAGCATTAGTACATGAAACATTCAATCTCCTAGCTCAATAAACCACAAAAATGCATGAATTAATTATACTTTACCTTATGACCTTATAAATGGCTAATGGTAGTGTTCTTTTTCATTTACCCAACCTTAGGTAAGCCAAAAAGGTATAGATGAAGAGTATAATAGGGTAGTGGGGATGCCAATTTAGAGTCTCAATGGGTACTTTTCCCATTCCACCACCCGATGTTCCACATCCATTCATTGCCTTGATCAATAGATTTCCACCTCTGTTCGAGAAACCCCTGCATCTTACGACCTGTGGATAGTACCCAACCCCGACGATAATCTTCGTTATGGAAACCAAATGCTTTTGAGTCCGGTCGAATCCGCTTATCAAGCCATTCAATCGAAAACCCCTTCTACCCCCTCTCTTGGTGATTTATCTCTGGATCCATTCCGCATCATTTTTCCTACAGATGAGATAATTATGTCTGTTATGTCCATGGAAAATACCCCTTGGGATGATGGACATCATCGTTCCATCCTCTTCCTGGAACAACACACCATTGAGAGTTACAAACGGATCTTGACCTCGTCGACCGTTGTCGTCATTTCTACCATTCCTGAGTCTACACACGATATGTTCTACGAAGGGAACTTAAGTAATATCTCACACACCATCCCCCTCGACATATCCATCAAACCTGGAGTTGTCGAAAATGTGCATATCGGAGCTTCGTGTTCCCATGACGAAGTTGTCACCTACAAGTCTCTTTTCCAAGAATTTTGTGACATCTTCACATGGATCTATGAAGAAATGCCGAGTATTGACCCCGACATTTTTGTACATGAGATTAAGACATACCTGGGCACTAAACCCATCCAGAAATGACTTCATCCAGTCCACCCACGTAAAGCAGCTGCTATCATGCGTGAAGTTGAGAAACTTCTCAACGCTGGCTTTATTTACCCTGTGGCTCTAACTGACTGGGTTTCCAATCTTGTTCCGATTAACAAGAAACAAGGTACGATCCACGTGTGCGTTGATTATATAGACATTAATAAATCTTGTCCTAAAGACAACTTT
The DNA here is from genome assembly GCA_009831015.1 of Picea engelmannii. Lineage (NCBI taxonomy): Eukaryota > Viridiplantae > Streptophyta > Pinopsida > Pinales > Pinaceae > Picea > Picea engelmannii. Next base: position 183,216 of record ML814114.1, on the reverse strand, counting down.
CCTACCCCCTTCATTGACCAGATCGTCGACGATTGTGCTGGAAGTGAAATATTCTCTCTGATGGATGGTTTCTCTGGATATAATCAAATCAATATCGTACCTGCAGACCAACACAAGACCACTTTTATTTTTCCTTGGGGCACTTTCACCTACTGGAAACTTCCCTTCGGTTTAAAGAATGTCGGTGCAACTTTTCAACACGCTATGTCTTATGCCTTTAATGATATAAAGAACATTGTGCAACCCTATCTCAATGACTTACCAACTCATTCCATGCGTCGTGTAGATCATCCAACACACCTTCGCTGTCGATTTTACCATATACGTTTGAATCCCCACAAATGTGGTTTTTGTGTAGAATCTAGATGACTTCTAGGATTTATTGTTTCACATCAAGGGATCAGGGTATATCCTTTGAAGGTCGAGGCGATTCTCAATCTCCCTCTTCCTTCCTCACTTCACCAACTACAAAGTTTGAAAGAGAAGGCAAACTTTCTACGTCATTTCATCCCAAAATATGTTGAGTTAACTCTTGGTTTTACTCGACTTCTCAAGAAAGGTTCTGAATTTGTATGTGATACCACTACCAACAAATCTTTTGATGCGTTAAAAATGACCTTAACCCATACCCCACTAATTTTCCCACCCGATTACAATCGAGATTATTTCTTGTATCTCGTAGCCTCAGACTCTACCATTGCTATGGTTCTAGTCTAGGAGGATGATTCTCATGACAAACATGTCATTTATTATTTGAGTCGAAGTCTCACGACTACCGAAACCATGTATTTACATGTTGAAAAACTGGTCTTGGCCGCTGTCCAAGCTGTTCAACATTTCCAACACTATATCCTTTTACGCAAGACTACTATGATTTCCAACTGCAACCCTATGCAACACATTCTTACACGCCAATTAATAAGGGGAAAATACTCCAAATGGATTGTAATACTCCAGGAGTTTGACTTAGAATTCGAAGGCGCTAAGTCCAAGAAATCCTTGGTGTTTTCCGAATTGATATGCGATCTTCCCTATTCTGAGACAAAAAAATGTAGCAGATGATTCATTACTCGATGCATCCCTTTTTCTGATCAGTTTCAATGACATTTGGTATGGGGTTATCATCATATATCTCCAGACCCAAAATTTCTGGCCCGATTTGTCTAGCACTGACCACCATTGCATATGTTACCAAGCCCGTTAGTATATTATCCTCGGTGATACTCTTTATCGTCGTGGGATTGAATCCATTTTTAGACGTTGCCTCACATTTGACAAAGCTGAGAAAGCCCTGAATGACTGTCATTCTGGAGCATGTGGTGGTCACATGTCTGGGTATGCTACTGCCCAAAATATCTTACGAGCTGGGTATTTTTTTCTTTATTTATTCAATGATTGTATTATGGTTGTCCAAAAATGCCACGCTTTCCAAACCTACAGCAAAAAAGTATGATCACGCCCTGCTCCTCTACACCCTATAGTCTCCGTTGGACCTTTTGAGAAATGAGGTATCGATTTCATGACATGTCACCCTCACTCAGTCGGGGGGCATGGATACATTATTGTAGCCGTAAATTATTTTACAAAATGGGCCGAGGCGATGCCAACATTCAACAATACCGGAAAGACTGCAACATTATTCATATTCAATCACATCATTGCTCGGTTTGGTGTTCCTCAAGCTATCGTTACTGATCATGGTAGCCACTTTAGAAATTTTATAATGTCCGAACTCACCGAAAAGTTGGGTCTTCTCCATGAAAAATCAACACCCTATTACCCACAGGCCAATGGCCAGGTTGAAGCAATAAACAAAGTCCTAATTACCATGCTTTGATGAATGACAGGGATTCACAAAACTAGTTGGCACACGATGTTGTTTTCGACATTGTGGGCTTACCGGACATCTGTCAAGTTTTCTACCGGGTTTTCACATTTCCAGTTAGTTTATGGTATAGAATCCATCTTGCCGATTGAATGTGAGATACCATCTCTAAATCTCGTCGTTGAACTTCTCCCAAACACTTATGTTGAAGAAGAACGTCTGTTGTATCTTATGCAACTAGATGAAACCTGTCGTGATGCCACCCTAATTATAGAAACCTGGAAGAAACGCGTCAAAGCTCAATATGATAAACATGTCAAACCACACATGTTCTTTGAAAGAGATCTAGTTCTCCTTTATGAACAAGATCGATATTTGTTAGGAGATGAAAAATTTGAGGCTATGTGGCGAGGTTGTTATATCGTCGGACGAGTGTTGGAAAAAGGAGCCTATGAGTTAGTGGACTATGATGGTATCCCTTTGAGTGAACCCAGAAATGATCTTTACTTAAATAAGTACTATGCTTATATCATCTGTGCATGAGTGCTTGTATTTTATTGTATCATACTTTTTGTGTGTTACTTTAGTGTGCTTTTTCGTTATTTTGTTTCTGCCCTCGACCGCTTACCTTGCATTGAACTTGGTTTCCAGGTGTTGGAGTCTTCGCTACCCCACATTGGCTTCGCCGATGGCACTAGTCGTAGTACTCAAAACTTAGCTTTTGTTGCATGGGCAATTTACATACCTACAAACGAACTCATCAGTCTACGAGGTGTTTTTCTCGATTGTGCGACCAATAATATCGTAGAATATAGCGTCGCCATCAAATTGTTGATTGATGTTATTTCTCTTGGTATCCGCCACCTGGTTATATGAATCGATTCGCAGGTAGTAGTACTACAGTCAAGTAATGTTTATGCTATCTGAAGTCCTACTTTATTATGGGTATATTTACGAATTCGCCTCTTGAAACGTTATTTTGATTATATCAAATATCAACACATTCCTAGATGTCTAAATACATTGACTGATGCTTTAACTAATTATGTGTTAGATAGACATTTGGGACATTTATGAACCAATCACACATCACATATATTATACAACATAAAATAAGCTGGTAGAAGTCGTATATATGTATATAACGATCAAAAGTTTTTACAAAAAGTTTCTGTCCAAAGATCAAAATCTCAAAATATGAAGCCCATAGCTTCCACAAAATAGCGTCATCCATGATGACGCTCATGATAACATACAACTTCTCGGGCTACCCTACAGAGAAGTCGACTGAGAGACTCGGACATGCCCATAGTATGGCACTAATAATGTCTCAGGATCTCTCCAATAGTGATGTACGAGACATTTGCAGTCAGTCCCTCTAAGTTCTGTTCAATTGCCTCGTAGTCCTCAGCATCCCATCTTGCCACTGGAGTAACTTCTCCTCGCCTCTGAATGGGATATGTCATTGGAGATCGATACGGCCCTACATATGTGTTGTCAAAAGAACTTTTTGATTAGGATAAAAAATATAAAAACATTTTATATAATAAAATTTGCAAAAACATTTAAAAATAACAAAATGTGTACTTCTCACCTAAGTCACCCCACTGAGCATCCTCAGGCAGGACCAAATCTGTATCTCCTCGGAAATCCAAACCAGCATATGCGTAGTCATCGATCATCAACATATGAGGCCTCAACAAGTCAAAAAATGAATCATTATATTTGATTATAGGCCCTGCTACATGCCGAGCCATGAGGTTACATCACCTCAACATCCTCGGATCCTGTGGAGTTGGTAAACCCCAATATACCTATAGATGCAACAATGGGACCCTCTCAAGGAAGAAAGACACCAAAATCGACCTGTACTTGAACTGCTTTAGGTCGCCCCTTCTACACTTGGTCAATTTTATTTTCATGCTGCAGAGAACCGCATCCAACCAGTTAAAAACCTGAGGCTCTGTGTACTCTATTGTGTATTGAAAATAGCTCTGGAGAGCCTTGTGAGGAGCCATGCTCCCAACCATGCATGCAATGGTAAACAAGATGGTCCATAGGGTCAAATATTGGACCCCCCAAATGGAAATTTTACCCTTGCTTCTCTCTACCTTAGGAACACAATGTTGACGAACATACTCACTCATAGGAAGTCCACCACCCCTACCTCCAGTCAAAGTTACATGGGATCCACATCGTGACAACCCCATCAGAAAATAGATATCCTCGATATCTAGCGAAAGTGTGTGGACCCCTACATGAAATACCTATTGGTCCACATCCCACATGTGGACCAGGTACTCTAACAACCTGAGTTGGGCTCTCATGCCTGGGATCCTAAAATTTTTTAAGACCCCACATTCCCGGAGAGAAGCAACTGTACGTGGATCATTTTCGTCAATGGCATCATCCTCCTCGTGTTCCCTTTCCCTCCATTCCAACATCGTGATGATCAATACTTGCAATGGAGTCATGAGAAGGAAGTCGACAACTCATTTTAACCTCTTGAGCAAAACATTTTTGAGAAGAAACACACACAAAAATCTATTTTTTGGCTCTCGCAGATGAAGTTTTTTCACAGTGCGAAATTTTCACAGATGCACTAAAGCCCACTTGGGAAAATCTTAGATTCTTGTGGGTCCCAAATGGCCCACTTGTGAAAATGCTTGAGCGCACCTACCGACCCTAAAATGGACTCAAAACTCTAAAATTGCCAATAAAAATCAAAACTAAACCATGGAAAAGTTGAAAAATCAAGAGATTAGCTCGTTAGCTAGAACCATTTGCTAAGTGATCACTTGTAGCTCCTGCGATCGACCGATAAAATTTGAGAAAAAAAGGAGGTGTGTTGGACAAGTTTTTGGCAAAGTAACAATGAAATGGTAGAAAGCCCTTTTAACCCATATTTATTCACCTTTTTACTATTTTTTGTTGATTTTTATATTATTTTTATTACTTTTGTCTAAAAACCTAATACCCTAATGGTTTTGTGAGTATGGTTTTTTGCCGATAGCTTATCTAGAAGTCCAAACGACGGTATACATAAATTTTTTCTCTTTTTTATATTCGTCACATGAACGAGTATCTTTTTAGGGTTTTGTAAGGAAAACCTCGAGCTCAATCTTCGTTTGTTCTCGTGCTCGAAAATACATGAGAACGTAACCGAGTATACTTTTTTCGTCTTTTCGTACTCGTTATAGTAACACAAAAATGATGAAAACAAGGGAGTATCCTTTAATCTCTTTTCATGCTCCATAAAACGAAAATATTGTCGAGCAATCTTGTTCTTTTCACGCTCGTAAAAGTATTTGAAGAAAACGTTCGATGGGAAATAGTTTATCACTTTTTCGGTCTCATCAAACTAATTTATGAAAAAGGAACTAGGAGAGTTTCTCTTTAATTGTATTTCAGACTCTCAAAACATGAAAAACGCCCAAGTTTTCTATCTTTGGACTCGTTAAACAAACATCGAAAGACCCTTATGGGAATGAACCACTCCTTCTTAGGGTTCGTTAAGCATACTCCGAGGGACTTGTCCGAAGGATGAGCTTACATCAACAAGAATATGTTATCCTCCTCAAGCTTGTGTAAAAATAAAGAGGTACTCACCAGAAATGGTGGGGGAAATTTTGAGAAAGGGATATGTTTCAGTATTTGTATTAGTGGTAGTAAGTGTCGCTCTTGAACATGACACTCCATGTTCGTCATTTGAATCCGAGTTGGGAAATCCATTTGTCTCTCATCTAAATTACTACAAGGTCATATCTTGGGTCATCTTTGAGTCAATGCTGCCAAGACCATTGTCGTGTCGTTCATATGTTCAAGAGTAGTCGAAACAAGCCCTCCATTGAGTTGACCATCTGTAGTTGTCCATTCTTACCATGTCGACCTTCCCTATGTCCGTTTCAAATCATATTCATACTTTGACTTGCCCTCAAAATATGTTACTTATTTTGTGTCATTGATGGGGGATACATCAAGGCCCTCCTGTGATGAGTCTTTTTCCATCAACTCCAACTCATTATCCGAGAATAAGACTTAGAAATCATTTAGTACTTTAGAACCTGCATGCCTTAATGGAAGGTATCTTTGCTTTCGACAGTGGATTCACATCATTGGTCCCTGATCGAGAGATTTCGTCGAATGTTTGACTTCAGATCATTTATTCACATTTGTTCGGACTGTACTTAGGTACCTTTGGAGTCATTGACATCAATGGTGATTTCTCTTGCACTTGTTAATGGTTTTCATCAATGACCGGTAATCGAGTGGTTTCTACCATGTTCGACTTCGACACATGTAATCACATGGTTAGATTCGTACTTTTCAGATAATGGGATTGAAGACCCTGTGTCTTATCTTTTGGCCCAGGCTGCACTAGAGTATTTATGATTTGTATTGACACATGGATCAACTTTGTATGTCATGTGGCTATGTCCTAATCTACGTCTTCTAAACACATAGATCCATAATGTATTCCTAGTGGCTATGTGGTATTTTGGCGACATGGATCAACAGTGTATGGTTGGTGGCCATGGCCTACATTTAAGATTTCATTCATTTGTGGTTTGAGCATGGGAATGCCTAGCTCAAAACTGGTATTATATTCTACAAATGCTTGATTGTTTGCAGGTTTTTGATTAAGTGTGATCCTTGTTTCTAACACACACACGCATTTTACAAAGTATTTCGGCTGTCACGAGTTCCAGCCTCATACTTTGGGGGGCATTCTGTTACACATTATTTTGGTCACTCTGGTGATGTCTCTACAGTTATGTGTTCAGGCTCTCATAAGGACATTTTGCCTGAGAAAAGTGACTGYTGTCTTCTTCCACAAAACATATTTTTAAGATGAGTTCACAGGCTAACTATGTTGTAKGGTGCGAGAATMKTGATTCTYGCAAGCAACCCTATACCTAGCATGCGAGGTGTTCACAGTCTGCTCTATAGGTAGGGTGCAAACKTKTTTTGAAGCTCAAACGGAAGAGGAAGTTACGAAGGTTCTAGAAGAGTATCTTCTAGAAAATGAGTTGGCATTCACATGGTTGGMATCCTATTGACTTCTCAGATTTAGTGGGATCATCCTCATCCCTTTAACCATCTCTCCTTCTCCTATATAATGAAGGGTTTCTCAAGGAAGAGGTTAAGCAAGATTGAATGGAGAATTGATGAAAGAATTATGTGAAGAACCTTATTTGGATTGAAGCTTGAAGACTCTATTTGTCTATCAAGTTGTACTGGATATTCTTCATGCAAGTGTAGAGCAAGTGTGTGTGTTGGAACCAAGGAACACTGAAAGCAATCTTGTGACATCAAGGCGATTTGGTTGCATCTTCTACTTTCATTTAATATAATACAATGACATGTCCCTTTTCCATAAAACCACTCTTATTTTATTGCATAACTTCTTGATCATATGCATAGGTTGACATTCAATATACTTTGCTATCTTCACTTTGGTTGGTTTGTGTTGTCTTGGACCTGATCTCACAAGAGCACTAGAGCGAAATAGGAACAACAGAGACCTAAGTAAGCGATATAAAGGTATGTCACTCATTCCTTCTTGGTAGTAGATTCAATGACTGCAACTTAGAGAAAGAGTCATGTCTTGTCCTATTTTGTTATAGATCTAGGTGGATCTAGGGAGATCTGTTAGTGCATGCATATACTAATTTATCCTGTAACAAGTACATGGTTGCAAACTTGATGGCATCCATATCTCTCATGGGCTTAAGTTGTAGGTAGGTATCAAGTTTATGCACCCATGCTTGCGCAGTCACCTTGAAAGATCCATCAAAGTAGGGGATTTCCATCTTGCTTCCCTGTGCTCTAATTCATAGTTAGTTCTTTGATATTGTTTAGTCTTACCCCTAAACTTGATCCCACAATATTGACTTGCCTCTGGAACCCTACACTCAATGTGTGATATTCCCTAGCATACTGCTCAAAGTTGTTCTCAATTTCATCCTCATAGTTTCCCTATGGTTGGTTATCCAAGAATGTGGGTAGGTAGGGTCTATGGGTGGCCCTACTGTGTGTTGGTCCCTGAGGAGATCCTCCTCCATAAATTTGTCCCTCTGTGTGATAGTGAGGGCTATGCTCCTGATGAGGTCTAGTCCCACCATGAGACCCATTAGCTTCCCTGTTTGCATAAATTTTTGGTCTCTTCCCTGCATGGGTTACCTATAGTAGGAATTCTAAAATATTCATATGACTGACATTTATATTCTCTAAGGTCTCTCTCATTTCAACTTGTCCCCTGCGCATAGTTTCCTGATTTTCCTGTAGATGATGTTCAAGTGCACTTTGTGTCCGAATTATGGAGTGTTGTAAATCCTTTGCAAAACCTACTAGACAGGGATGATTTTAAGGATGGGAATTTTTTTTTAAATGTAGAAACCTTGGCGAATCTTACTAATCCTTTATATGTCAACTATAAATGTTTGGCGATATTTTTGTAAAAATATTCAAATTTCTAATTATTTTATATAGTTTTTATAAAATTTTGGCAATTTTTAAGGTAAAATAATTTTATCCTATAGAATTTGGGCGAATCAGTTTTAAAGTAGCGAATCTCGTTTTTGGAAAAACCATGGAAAATTAGCCCATGAGCGAAATTTAGCCCCTAAAATCATCCCTACTACTAGAATCTGTGGCTCACTGTCCTCACTTGAACCCTCCATCTCTGCTTCTGTTTCACATGTCTACTTCCTACATCTTCCCATGTAAATACCACTGAAATTCTACATGCGCTAATCCCCACTGGTTGGGAGGATCAACGCTCTGATACCACTGTAATGTTTCCAAGCCACATTTTTTTGCTTGAAACACTAACTGCTCACTGTTTGTTTGTGGTTGGTTATATGTTTGCAGGTTTACTCATAGAGTTGTGCATTAGGGTTTATATTATGAATATTATAGAAATGAAGTGCTAGATCTAAATCATATACCATAAAAAAATATAATGTACAATAAGGAACACCAATATAGAGCCAATAATGTCAGATCTGACCTTTATTTAGATAGTAGATAGATATTGTAACCAAAGATCTACAGATCTAGAAGAAAACCACAATAATATCCAAAATGGGATGACAATAGCTACAATGATAACCAATACTAATGATAATAGCCTTCCAAAGGCACTCTCAAGAGAAGATACAAGCCTCCAAAGGCCAATAGTTACAAGAGAATATTGATAAGATAGAACCATGGTCCAATGCAATGTCAAACCCTCAAAATTGGCTGAGTTGCACACTGTCTTGGTGGCTGTAGACACCCTAGATTTCGGCCCTCCTCTTCTTATGCTCCAAATGACTCAAAACTCCCTTGGAATGTAGATCGAGCCACTATAACCCTCCTAGCAAAGTCTCAGACTCAAAGGTGAAGTTTTAGCTCTCCAAATGAGCAAACCCTCAATTGGTTTGTGCCCTCCTAGTTGACTGATTCTCCAATATTTCAGCCTCATATTTTTCATGGAGGGATGAGGGTCTTCAGACAAGATTATGCCATGATTTTGGAGATGCCATTGCAGATGATATTGAAGGGTGCTCAGATATTCTCTTCAAGAATGATCATGAGCATCATAAATCAGAACATAGAGTAGTCCTGGATGTTTTAAAACCTCAGGACCATATATTTTTCCAAGATCCTTTTGCTGATATTTTATATTCATTTAATGGAGGAGTATGTTATGTCATGGATATTTGGTCACAAGAATCGATGAAAGGTTTAAAAATTCATGATCACCAATAGGTCAGATGGGAGTTGTCAGTTTCCTTTTTCAGCCTGCTCAAAGAAAGTGTGAGAAAATTTCAAATAAGTAGACAATTAATGGATTGGCCTTACTGGCATTTTCGTATCATTTGATTCAGTGGGATTGTTTTAGTAGTTAGAGTAGGTGATGTATATAAATAAGATTGACTTCAAGAATTAGATTACAGTGGTAGTTTTCAATATGCTTTCAGTTCAATTTTGAATCCAGTATGGTTTTGTTTTAAAGCATTACGACTCCATATCCCAATGGATGAATAAGCAGTTTTTCGTTCCGAAAAGATGCAAGTAAAGTGACAGGGTTTAGAGTTTGATAAGGATGATTTTGGGTCACCCAATGGATAAAGTCACTTGGTCTACTATTCTTGGCACTTTTAGGAAAGAAACATCCCTAGATGGAGCCTATGTTGGAACAAATATTGAAATTTTGGCTTTCGGTAGCTTAGAAAGAAAAAAAATTATAGTATTTAGCTACCGAAAGTGCAGGCTTTTGGTAGGTTAAATCTCAGGTTTCATATGACCTTAGTTGTCGAAAGTGTATCGGATGAGACTAAGCACTCAAGCATCACATGGAGGAATAGCTCTCGAGGAGGCACAAAAAAAAATAAAAAAAAATGCAATAAACGGAAATAAAATCACTAAAATAAGGTTTTACAAAATGCCACGTCATCATTTTGGGTTTCGTCCATCGAAGGTTTGGCCGACGAAATTTTTGTTTTCTATTTCCTGAAACCCAAAATCTAGAAGTCGGGGTTTTGAGACTTTCATTGGCTTACAACGCTCCGAAATTTCACTGTTATCCACCGAAAGCTAGGACTTTTGGTAGCTAAGATACCTTTGTTTTTGACGTGTTAGCCACCGAAATCGTAGATTTTTCATATGCAAAAAAATGTTTTGGGAAAAAACCATTTTTCTCAGCCTTGGAGAGACCATTTTTCATGTTATAATAGTCGATCGACATCTACAGATCCTAATATTTCCCTTGGTGTCTTAAGAAGTTCATTTGGATATAGGAAAGGCAATCAAAATCCCCCCGAGAGATGAGGTTCATTTTCAGAAATGTGGCATTTTTTAATATGATGAGTCATCATTTTCAAAAGATGATTCTGAGCGACTCGAATATCATTTTGTGAAACAGTCAGAGGTTTTTGTGCCTAACACATCAGAGATAAATAACCTCCCTCGGTTTTCCTACAAGTGTCACTTATTGGGAGAATCGAATCCATCTCCGATCCTTAATTTTCGGATCTCAGAATTTCCCCATTTGACACATGTTTTTGAAAGGAAGATCTGGTGAAAATGGAAATGGATCTCAGGAAACTGAGAGAGGTTTCTGGTCAAAAAAAACAGATGAACAAAAACCTCTTTCATTTTATACACATATGTAATTATTTGAGAGATACATAAAAATAACCACAGCCCCAGTTTTCAGCAGTTTGGCCCATTTTCTATGGCAGAAAGTTTCTGAATTTGATGGTAACTGTTGTTATCTTTTGGGAGGATTTCGACCTCAATACCTACATGAAATGCCTTTTTCATTTCTAGAGAGATTTATTTTGGAATCCAAATCATTTTTCAGTTATTCGAAAGGGGGCAGAAGACATATATTATTGTATCTTCTTGAAGAAAGAAAGGGGGGGAACAAACCGAGAGCCTTTTGGAGGTTGGGTTTGTAATGCATTCCTTTTCAGCAAATATAGAACAGAATGTCAAGAGATTCTACACCTTGTCACTATCTAATTTTGTCTTCTTCCTGTTTTATTTTTTCTGAAGTTTTCATCACTTCTCTTCCTTCCTTCCATTCATTAATTCATCTTGTAATGGTTACAATTCAGTGATACTTCTGCTGTAGCTAATTTAAAGCATTCCTTAAAGTGCAATTTTTCCTCTATTTTGTCGTGAGTAGAACAAGACCTACATCTTAATTGTTTTTCCTTATTTACAAGTTTTATTTGTTCATAGTTTTTCCTCTGTCTTGCTATGAGTAAGACAAGACCTGTGTTCAGATATTTGAAGTTTGGTGTTATTTTTTCCATTGAAATAGATATTAGACCTATTAGAATTAAATACCCAACTCTTTGTTTCAGTATTCTTCATCTCCTATCCTCTATCCATCTTCTTTATTAAATCAATTAGACAAACAATGTCATGCCTCTTTGTTTCTGATCTATAAATGAGTGAAGGGCCTGTTTCAGACCTAGTTCTAGAAGCCTCTTATGACTAATCAGTCAACAAATTTTATTTCATTTAAAATGTGATAAGGCTTGGCTCTATTACAACCCAAAGTCAACTCTTGCGACAACAAACACCTCCAATGGAACGACGACAGAAACTAACCTCCCTCCCACCGAGGCCTCTTTCATCCATGATGTCCCACTAGTCATAGAACTTCTCCCTCAGGAATCCCCTGGAACTAATTCAGCTCGACCCATTCTTGATCTTCCCTAGGGCCAGATTCTGGTTTGGGAAATAGTCCCCCAAGATATTACCCAAATCCCTTTTTCTTACCCCCCACCAGGTGTACAAGATTTTCAGGTCGCTACAATGCTTAACCTTCCTAATATGGTGTTGGAAATCCTAGTTTGGTATTTACATCCACCTAAGATGGTTCCTCAACCATCCCTCCCTCCCCAAATAGAAGGAATACCGATGTGGATTCCCATACTCACTCCCACCATACCCCCTACACCCCCACTCACTAACCAACCTGCTACAGATGGGGGAAGGAGAAAGAAGAAGGAGCCCACAACTCCACTTCCCCCATGCATCCAACCTCCTTGCGCACTATGTGAGAAATACGGACACCCCACCAACAAATTCCCATCTCTCCCCAAGTTACGTAATCTCATCCAACTCCCTCGAGAACCACCACCGCTCGTCGCTCCCTCCAGTATTGTTGCTATCTCACAGAACACAAGTAACAAAGGACTGTGAACCAAATTCACATGCACCATCTGTTCTAAATATGGCCATTACACTCACCACTATCCAACATTACCTAAATTTCGACAGACACTAATAGTTGTATACCAAAGATTACAGCAAACACCCACCCCAACTCCTGTCACCGACATCCATTATGTCACAACCTCAGTCAATGAACGCATGAGATGTCCCTGCTCTCTATGCGAATCACTTGATCATTTCACATATCAATGTCCTATGATCATTGAATACAGGCATCATCAACTAGCCCCTATTCAAAATCATACCCCCCCTCCTCCAACAGACCCGATAAATACCCTTACCCCATCAATTGATATGGTTCATATCTTCCCACCAGAACCTGAGGCACTCCCTTCTCCCCCATGGTTTCTAGATGATTTATATGAGGAGTTACCCCTAAATCCCCCCAATTCTCCAATTCATTTCCCCACAAACATTCTACGCCCGACTACCATTTTTAACCCACAATATCTAGATATTTGGTTTATGTCAAGCAAACCATATCAATCCCCCTCCATCAATTCCCCTATGTCTTTATCAGAAGGAGACAATGCCACAGTGACAGTCACTGAGGTCACTCCTCTCGATCCCCTATATTCATGCCAGTTTCATTGTGATTAAGATATCCTCGAGGAGTTAACTACCCCTGATTGTCCATGGGACGCACTCCACCACAGAGTGATCTTTCTTTTACATGAAGCTTTCACGCCTCCTAACCAACACCCCATATATGCAATCGAAACCAAAGATTTTCTCCCATTGGGGCATATAGATTGGTTCAATAACCCTATCCCTGCCCCCGACGCGTTCGAGGAAGGAAATATAGCCAATATATCCCCAACCATCAAAATAGATATTTCCGTCAAATCTGGAATTATCGAGGAAATCACCATTGGTGCTACATTTTCTCCAGAAGAACTCACCACCTATAAATCCCTCTTCCAGGAATACCGGGACATTTTTGCCTGGTCATACACAGAGCTGCCTGGCCTTGATCCCTTTATTGTTGAACATCGCATAGACACCTAACCTGATATCACACATGTCCACCAAAAAAAGAGACCGTTACACCCATCCAAAGCAGCGACCATCAAAGTCGAGATTGACAAACTACGCACTGTAGGGTTCATTTACCCCATAGCGTATACGTCATGGGTCTCCAACCCTGTCCTTGTTAACAAAAAACAGGGCACTCTCCGGGTCTGTACGAACTTCCGCAACCTCAATCACGCATGTCCCAAAGACAACTTTCCAACACCCTTCATCGACCAAATAATTGATGATTGCACAGGTCACGAGGCTTTGTCCTTCATGGACGGTTTCTCTGGTTACAACCAAATCCAAATTCACCCCGTCGATCAGTACAAAACCACATTCATGACCCCTTGGGGAACCTTTGTGTATCATTTCATGCCCTTCGGCCTCAAGAATGCCGACGCCACTTTCCAACGGGCCATGACATACGTTTTTCACGATCTAGCTCATATCATCCTCGCATACTTAGACGACCTCACCGCTCGATCTAAGAAACACACTCAACATCTTGATGATCTAGGAATCATCTTCCACAGGTGTCGTCAGTACAATATCTGCTTGAACCCCCTCAAGTGCGTATTCTACATCATTGTTGGGCGCCTTCTCGGGTTCATAGTTTCCCACTGTGGCATTACTGTGGACCCCCTCAAATTCCAAGCCATCACAGAAATTCCACCCCCATGGAATTTATGTCAACTACAGAGCCTTCAAGGCAAAGCCAACTTTTTACGACACTTTGTCCCAGATTACGCTACTCGCACACATGTCTTCCTTCGCTTACTTCTTCACGACATCCCATTTCAATGGGATAAACATGCCCAAACCGATTTTGACGATCTTAAAGCGGCTCTCTCCAACGCCCCGTTGATTAGTCCACCTGACTATAACCACGATTATCTCCTCTACATATCAGCCTCCACCGTTTCAGTAGCAGGAGTGCTCATCCAAATAGGGTATGACACCCACGAGCATGTGATTTACTACATTAGTAAAAACCTTTCAGGAACACCCTTGAAGTACAATCACGAAGAAAATCTAGCCCTCACAGTTGTCCTCGCAGTCCAGAAACTGCGCCATTACATTCTTCTTTGAACTACCAAAGTCATCGCAGATTCCAACCCCATGCAATACTTGCTCATTCGTCGACAAATTAATGGTAAATTTTCTCGATGGATCATCATCCTTCAGGAATACGATCTCAAATTTTCAACACCCAAGAGCAAGAAAGCTCTCATCCTCACCGAACTTATCATGACTTTTCCCTCCAACAATACCAATTCACCGGTCAATACCAACCTCCCTGATGAACATATTTTTTTTATCCCCTCAAATGACCCTTGGTATGGCAATCTTCTTGTCTATTTCCGAACACAAAAAATCGGAAACAACCTCTCCAAAGATGATCATTGTCGTATTCGTCACCAGGCACCTCGCTATCTCCTCATCGGGGACATCTTATACTGGCAAGGAATCGACACTATACTCCGTCGATGCTTAACCATTGACGAGGCTGACAGAGTCTTGAACGACTGCCACAGCGGTGCTTGCAGAGGCCATCTCTCAGGACTGTCCATTGCTTAGAAAATCATCCACGCAGGTTACTTTTGGCCTACATTATTTCATGACTGCATCCATGCCATGAAACTATGTGACAAATGCCAGCTTTACACCAACAAAGCACGTGCACCACCTGCTCTTCTACACCCAGTCATCACCGCTAGTCCCTTTTGTAAATGGGGCATCGACTTCATGACTTGCATCCCTACATCCAACAACAGACACAAAAACATAGTCGTTGCAGTTGATTACTTTACCAAGTGGGTTGAATCCATGCCTACCTTCAACAACACCACTAACACAACAACGCGTTTTCTTTAACCACATCATATCCTACTTTGGAGTACCACTCCAACTAGTCTCTGATCACGGGAAACATTTCGAGAATGAGATTTTCATGAAACTCTCATCCCTGTTAGGCTTCTCCCATGAGTTTGCCTCACCATACTACCCTCAGTCCAACAGATAGGTAGAAGCAGTTAACAAGGTCTTAAAAACCATGTTGCAACCCATGGTTAACAAACATAAAACCAATTGGCATCATATGTTATTTTTCGTGCTCTGGGATTATCGCACAACAGTCAAAATTGCCACTGGTTTCACACCTTTTCATCTAGTCCATGGGGTTGAGGCCACTCTTCCCATCGAGTGCAAAATTCCCACCTTACACACCACTATTGACTTATTACCCGACATTGCCCCAATAGAGCAGTGTTTTCTAAACTTAGAATCCCTAGATGAAGATCGTCGATCTTTGTTACAGAACAATGAAGCAGCCAAAAAACGATCAAAGGCCACCTTTTATCGCCATGTTAACATTTGCTCATTTAACGAAGGAGACCTTGTCCTCGCTTACGATATCACTCACGATACCCTTCGCCATGGAAAATTCGAGTCCCGGTGGCATGGATCGTACATCATCCAAAATTTCCTCACTAAAGGCGCATACATCTTGGCCTCCCTCGAAGGCCATCCTCTCAAAGAACTTGTCAACGGGTTTTACTTAAAGAAATTTTACGCCTGAGCATAGCTATACTACACTAGGATTTTTATTTTTTGTACGTCTTTTGTAGAGTTTTTAGTCTTCTTTTATCCATACCTCCCATCTAATCTATCACTCGTGTTATTGACAGATGCCACCTCCATCGGCCTACCACATCGATTATGCCAATAAAGCTAGCCACTAGACACATAATCTCACTTTGGATGTTTGGGCCCTCTATTCACCTTCACATGACCTGCTCCACACCAGTGGCATATGTTTAGGCTCAGCCACCAACAATCAAGCAGAGTACGCCGCTGTCATTGGTCTCCTCATTGAGGCCAATCATCATCATATTTGTCACCTTAGCATCTTATTAGATTCCCAAATTGTCATCCTCAAGCTCAACAATGTATACCGTGTTCGTGATCCTTGCCTCTTTTGCAAATACCAGCAGGTTAGACTTTTATCTCGACATTTTGATTCCATTACATGTACACATATCCCAAGACAATTCAATCAAATAGCAGATACCATGGCTAACATTATACTAGATTGGCATATATCACATCAAGACATTTTCACATACACATAAACTATCAGAAGTCTGTCACAACATATAGATTAGACATCATCCACTACATCAAAAAAAAATCATCAACAACAAACACATCACACATGTACACAGAGATCCAAAAATGTATATCCATATATATATATATATATATATCGGTCCACATGTCATAAAGTGTTTACAAAAATAGTACATCGCCTATAGGTAGGTGAATCACCTCATCCCTACCAGATACAAAACTGGATGTCACAACTATACAAAATGGGCTCACCAACCTATATCAAATACACAACTACATATATAGCATCCCTCAGGGCACCTCTAGTGCTCCAGCACTAGGTCCTCCCTCTGGCGGAGGTACCCCACCAGCTCCAGATCCCTTAGGTCCCGGAGGCAACCGTCCAGTCATCGCAACTCCGACTATAGCTGCTCTGCGGATCAAGGTCCGCGACTCTGCCAGCAACCCAATACACTGCTCTAGGATCCCCTCATCCTGGATCCACACCCACATCCTCTCGGTCACTCCCTGTAGAACCACCTCTAGTTGGCGACGGAAATCATCAAACTCTCCTTCGACCTTAGCTGGAGGAGCATGTGACGGTCCTGCCTTGGGGTCATCATAATGACATCTTCGGGCTGCTCTATCATCATCACCGAGCCTCACCCCAACATCCTCTCGACATCACCTCTCCCCTGCTTGCAACTCTCCCCGCGGTGGTCTCACAGGCCCCTGGCGGGCTGGTGCTCTGATCAGCTCGACCTGTGGTCCCACATCTACACAACCAAACACATTATAGCATCAACATCGATACAAATATCAACCATATGCTATACTATCTAAAAAACAAATCAACAAAACCAGCAACCAACACATCATACCTTAATGATCGAATGCCTCTCCTGGAGGTAATATCATCTCAGGGTCATCACATAAATCTATCCCACTGTATGGAAACTTCAATATGATCTATGACATCTAATGCCACACCTGTGCAGCCTTGGCCGAGAAGTAGTGGCCACCCTCCCCAACCCCATGATGAACCAAAATCGTTGACCATTGTTGCAGTCACGGCTCTCACTCTCCTGGAGGGTCTAACAAAACTCTCGGGCACAACATTGGCACCCTCTCTAAAAACCAAGCCACCAGGATAGATCCAAAGGAAAAATCCCCTGAGTCGGCCACTCAACACGTGGTGAGTTGTCCCACCATATTTGCATGCAACATCAAGTCTCAGGCGAAATGCTCACCCCCTAGTGCCTACTACATGATCCTCAGTTGGCCACCATTGATACACTGATTCACGAGCGACCCATACACTCTCACAACCATCACTGCCATGCAACGATGTACTAGGGCATCCATCGCCCCAATCCTCACCACTGACCCAGACATAAAATCCTCTCCCGAACAATATGTCCGGGCAAGGGTAGCCAACTACCCCTCTCCAACTACCACCGGCTCGACTGATAGCAGGCTCCCCGAAAAGGGAGCCCAGTTAGAAAATAGACATCCTCCTTAGTAGAGAATGCCAGGTGTTCCCCATGCACAATAAAACACGACAACTTCAGACTCCACATGGAGATTAGGAATTGCAGCAGATACTCCTGTGTCCTCAACAGTGGGCACTCAAAAAACTTCAGCAACCCACAGGCCACCAACACACCACGAACCGTCGGCTCCCCATCCCTCACGACCTCCCTCAATCGGGCCCAGTCTCTCTCTCTCCAATGGATCGACATCGTCCCAAATGATCACCTGCATCCACATATACAGTACTCGATCATTCATCACACAAACACCAAAATATCCCAAAAAAGGGGAGATAATTTTTCTCACCCTCAGCTTTGCCTCAAAGGCACGGTTGTTTTCCCCATAGGTGCGCACCCATGCGCACCTCTTTACCCCACAAGTGTGCATGTATGCAATCCTGTTAAGCCCACAGGCACGCATTTGGTGTGTGCCTATTCAATACACAGTTGCACACTCATGCACAACTGTCAACAACACATCCACACACATATGCGTAGCTGTGTTTCAGATAGGCACGCACCCCATGTGCGTCTGTTTTCCCAAATAGCACACCCCACCTATATGGTCACCAAGACAGGGTAGTGGATCTTGGTGGAATAGCCAAGAGAAAGAGGGTCTCATCATGAGTCAATCTTCTCATTTCCGTGAAATATTTGTGGATAACGTTGTCACCTCTAGTCATCAATCCAGGACAATGGCCCTCAACTATTTCCTTGAAGCACAAGAGAAAAATATAAAAATAAATAAAGCTAAGATTAAAAGGAAATGAATGGGCTAGGAAACAATTACATTTATGACAAGGTTCATCTCTCCCTCTACAAAGGAACCCACATGTAATACTTTACATTTCCCTATTATCACATGCACCCCATGCCCAAAGATTTACCCCATGCCACCTCATAAACTTACATGACTTGGAATATATCCCACCTGGGAAACACCCCAAACTTAAGAGAGGTTATCCCAATGGGTCACCCTGAGACCTTCTCCAAACCTAACTTTTCAAATTGCATAACATATTTAATCATTTGTTTGGGTTAAGGGGGGTTTGATGCACATGTTTGGGTAATTTAATTATTGGATGTGATTTACATGTTATGATCCCTATGACTTATGAACCCCTTGGAGGGTGTACTTGTTGTTGTTGCAGGACCTTTCCCGGTGGATAGGTACTCATGAGGGAATTATTAGCTCAGACCTTTATGGGGGCTTAAATCCCATAGATGGATGAGGAAACCCCAGCCAGGGGTAAGAAGACATTGAAGACTTTCACCAGGAGAAGAAGGATGTTTCCTTTGGAAGCACATTAGCAGACCTAGACCCAGGGGACCTTTCTCTTCCCACATAGATGTTATCCCTTAAGGGACCTACACATCACCATGATATCCCTAGACGATATCCAAAGCTAGGGTTTCATATTTGGAGGCATTTGTGAGGTGTGTGGCACGTGTGGGCATCATTTTAGGCCTCTGGAGGCTAAGCATTCCACTTTCCTTGCTCAATTCTCCACATCTGGGGATCAACATCACCTTATAAGGGAATGATGTCACCCATGGAGGATATTTTAGATGCAAATTTATTTAATTTGGTTGGAATTTATTTTTTATAACAAATTGGCCAAGTCGACCCAACAATTTTGAATTTAAATTAATTTAGGGCTTGATTTGGTATAAATAAACAAAAAGTACATTCATTTTTCATAACAACTTATCCTTGGAGACAATAGGTCTTAAATTTGAGCCCTATTAGGGTTATTGGCTGAAATTGTGAGGCACCACTCTTGTTTAAGGATAATTTTTGCAACTTGGATCTGGAAGTTTTATGGTGATCTTGCATGGTATTCTCATGATTATTGTTGGTGCAAGTAAGTGAAATCTACATTTTGTCATATATTGAATGGTTTATTGTATGGTTATATTTTCTCATACAAGATTATGAAATTGCATGGTGTATTTAATGCTTGAAGTAAGAAACTTAAGTTGTTACTTTCTTACCTTTTATTTGCCAAGGTTTTCATTGAATTGATATAGTAACTAGTGAAACCCTAGAGCCCTAAATTACTACCACTCTAAGGGTTTAGAATTAGTTATTGTTGCAAAAATTTTACTCCATAAAAATCCCTAAGGAGAGCAAGGTGATAGGGCCTAGAATTTCCTACTCCCTAGCATCTTGTTTCTTGACATCAAAGCCTAGGAGAACTTAAGTTACTACTTCTCCTATGCTTGTTTTCCCTCTTAGAATGTTTTGCATCATCACCATTAATTTGCAGCCCTAGAAGAAGTCATTATCCTTGACTCCATTACCCTTGAAGGCAATAGTCCTCTTATCTTACTTCTCAACAAGACTCAACTCAAACTCGTTCACTTCACACTCAAACTCTTTCACTTCATACTCTACTAATTTTCTAACCTAGTCTAGAATTACTAACAACTAATTTATTGTTGTCATAATCACTGCTACATCTATGATCTGGGTTTTATGAGCATAATGAAATGAATATAGATTATTAATAAGTGCTTAACACAAAATAACAAAGATACAGTAAAATTGGTTTTCTATTCAATACGGAAATAAGCTGAAACTGTAAAATGCAGCGGAAAACAAGCTTGTTGGAATGATGGTGTCTTATCTCTGAGAAGAGATGTGACAGTTGTACTCATTTGCAATAATATGGTTACAATGAGGCTCTGACGACATTTTTACAATAAGAAAGAATGTCAAAAACCCTAGACATCCAAAAACCTAACCCTAGGAGATGAAGCACCAAAATTCATGTGGGCCCCGTTTGGGTAAGTCAGTCCATCAACTTCCCGGGGTCATAACTTTTGCATACGATCTATGTTTGATGCGCTCAATACCTCGTTAGAAATATCTATCCAAGGATTACAAATTTTGTGTGAGAAATGTTGAATGAATTGGCATGTTGCTCCCTGTTTTCCCAACAAATGTCGTTTAGGGCCTCAAAACGGCTGTGGAAGTTCAGGACCCGAAAAACCGCTAAAAATAGTAAATTACCAAAATTGCCAGAAAATTGTTTTGAGCCAGTTAGAAAAGGTGGGTGGCCACCGATATCCACCTAGATCAATCCTCCCTCCTTAGGAAGCAATGGTCTCCATTGTGTTGAATTCCCCCATCAAATGAGGAAATTTCTGTTGAATTTGGCCCTGAGTGAGCCACTTGCCTTGGTGCAGGAGTTGCCCTGCATTGATGTCTCGATAAAGTTGGATCCTTTGCTAGCAAGTGTGTGTCCACAATATTATCACTAGATGCCTATTGTATGAAATTTGGGTTGATCTCTATTGGTGTCAGTTGTTCTTCTACTTCTGAGGTGCCCAATAATGGTGGGAAATAAGGGCGAAGGAGATCCATGTTGAACATTGGGTGCAGGACAAGGAAAGGAGGAATGTTGAGCTCAAAAGAATTATCCCCCACAGCCTTGGTGATGGTCTACGACCCATAATGGAGTGGGCGAAGATTCTGATGGGGTCTTGTAAGGATGTTGGTTTATTGGTTCCCTTCTCAGGTTATCTGAATTATTGACCCAGGGTTCATGTCATTTGGGGTTCCAACAAAGCCTCTAAAACTATCGGCCCTCATGGTAAACCAGAAGGCAACACAACACCTAGAAAGCATTGCACAATCTCACCTGAGATAGATTTAAATGGGTGGTTGTAAGACTCAGGTGTTTACAGCCTAGGACAGAGTAGGGGACACGGGTTCTTGATTAAGGCCAGATACCATGAGCGGTAAGGGAAACTACTTGTTCCTTGGATTCACATACGTATATCCCACAGTTTTATTTAAGCAAATTATAAAAAGATTCATAACAATGCATTAACTCATTCGTTAAGCTTAACCGTTAATTGTTGAAAGAAAGAAGAGACATTGATACATTTAACACATTACGCGAGGATTACCGTGGTTCACCCCCTCCCGGGCTACGTCCACAAATATTTGGCTCTTGGCTCTTTTATTATGGCAGTTCTATATTCTTGGTGCTACACGCTTACAATTCTCCATCAAGCAGAGTAAGATCTATGTGAGGCGAACTATATCTCACCAGGCTCCACAACCTATGGTCTAATCCTCAGATCTACCTTCCCTCATATATTCTTTGATCAACAACTTACAAAATCGGTTCATACAGCTAAAATAACAATAACCCTTAAAAAATAATATCACATCACATAACATCCCTAACTGATACTTTTGTATCTATATTTATACATTTCAGGCTCTTTAGTCTTTTTCAGAGTATTACCAAAACCCTAACCCTTCTTACGTTAGGTCTTTCTCCCATACGCGTGTTGTTCTTCCTCCAGCTGTTGCTTTCCTTTGTGCACGCTTTCTTGCATGCACGCATGCTGTTATTTTTCCAGTTGTTACTTCAGTTTTCTACACACTATTTGTCCCACGATCGTTCTTCTTTCCCCTTCATCCTAGTGCCAATAGGCCCCCAACACTGAGATGTGACTCATCCCAAGTCACCTACTTTCTCAATGCTTCCTCGATATCCTCGGTGATTTTCTGGAACTATTCCTGCAACTCTGCCGCTTTTATCAATGCCTCCACGGTTTTCTCCTTGATGGTGTCGACTGTCTGAGCTGCCACTTCCTCGATCATCAGTCCTGTGCATTGTTGTTGAGTCTGTGATGTCTGTTTTCTGATTTCTTCTACCTGAGTCTATGTTATTTGTTTCCTGGCTTCTTCTACCTGCACAAGTACTTTTGCTACCCATTCCTATAACGGATCTATTTGAGCCTTACACTCCTGTTTCTGTGTTTGCGCAGTGATAAGTTTTGCCTGTATCTTCTTCAGATCTTTCATTCCCTTGACTCGTTCTGGAATTGGTATGGTTTTTTGTCGTTGCTTGAGTTCTTGGATCATTGGATTGATCCTCTCCTCCTCCTTGTCCCAGTGTTGGACTTGTGGATCCTCTTCCAACATTTTCCAAAGTTGCGTTGCTTTATCTAGCAATTCGGCTGCCATGCTTACCTATTTTTCTAGATCCTGTAGCTGTGTTGTTTCTTCCTGCTTCCTTTGGTCCTTCACTACTGGTGGAGTTGTCGGTCTAATCTATCCGCGGAGAGTCTTGATCTCCTTCTAATACTGAT
This sequence comes from Picea engelmannii, assembly GCA_009831015.1. Classification (NCBI taxonomy): domain Eukaryota; kingdom Viridiplantae; phylum Streptophyta; class Pinopsida; order Pinales; family Pinaceae; genus Picea; species Picea engelmannii. The sequence continues at coordinate 159,879 of ML814114.1, read as the reverse complement.
CAATTGCCTGCACAATCTGGTTGATCTTCTTTGTGGCTGGGAGTTCATTTCCTTGCGCAGTAGTTGGAATATTCCCAAAAAATTCTTCCACTCTATGTTCCAGCTCATTTCTACGTTCTTTCTCCTCCTTAGTTTCTGATTTGGCCTATGCACAAACTGTTTCCAGCACTTCGTGCTTCTTTGTTTCTTGTTGTAGCTCGACTCAGTTTTTATGTGCTCAAGACCGAATCTTGTGGTCGACGCTAACCTGTAGTTTGTGTAATGCTTTTGATGGAATCTGTGTCAAGACAAATTGTATATGATCCAAATCCTTCAGTGGTGTTTGTCCCACAATTTCGTCCATTCTCAGCATGCTAGGATTTATATAGACTGTGGAATGTGCATGTGGTATCGAAAGAATTGGGTCATGTTCTTCTACTTCCACCCTTTCTGTGGTTTGTGTAGTCGATGGCTCTATGCCCCTACTAATACTCGTGATCTAGGCTTCCCCGAAATTATTAAGGAGCTGTCCCATTTCTGTCATTTCCTTGTGCATTTTATCCCTGTGGTGCATTGCATGATCGAAATCTTCTGTGAGGCAATCTTGGACCATCCTGGAAATCATCTCTCCATCATCCTTCATGATTGTGTAGTTCGGTGGTGGTCATTGTGCCTTCATTTTCTTGCACGCACTTGCGTCTTGTACTGTTGGTCACTTAGTTCCCCTTAGTTCATGTGTGATGGGGTTCGATGCAGTTTCATGTGCTCCCTAAGCCGGTTTCCTCTGTCCATTGGTCGGCTAGGTGGTTTTTGTCCTCCCCTTCAGGGTTCCTGGCTGCTATGAGTTGTCGTCTGCCTGAGTCGACTTGGTTTGGCCCATTCTTCATTTCTTGGGTACTAGGATTTGTGGAGGCTGTGTTTCCTTATGCGCATTCCCTCCTACCATTTGTCCTGGTACTTCTCTGGGTATAGTTGGAATCCTCCATTCATCAAGCCATTCACTGATGATCATGTCAATATCACCCTCGATGATACAGTAGCGCATCTGTAGCCACTGTTTATCTGGGTCCTGCCTTGGTTGTATCCACATGGCTTGTCGCCTAGCCCAAAAATTGGCAATGCTCCCGTATCATGCCACAACCTATGGTGTTATTCTCCATGCTCGACTGATGGCTTCCTATATCTCCCATAGGTAAGATTCAAATACAATTCCTTTCTCCTTCTTACACTTGGCTAGTGGTCTAGATCTCAGGATGTGATATCTTGCTCCTCCTCGTTGTGGTGTGGTACCAAAGACGACGTATTCTAGTTCCCACCATCCCATGAAAGCTATGAGAGTGATCAACCACAAGTAATGAAATTTTGTACCTACATCCTGTGCATCTTTGCAGTCTACTTGGAACAAGTTTGATACGTATGGCACCCAACTCATGAAGGTGCCTTCTGTGCACTGATCTATAACAACAATGACTCATGTTGGTACTTCGTCTTTGCGGCATTTTCTTAGCAGTTTGCAAGCTAAGATTTTTGCGCCCAATTGTGTCGCGACATTGTTGATCCATTTAATTATAATGCCTCTTGTTCCCCTGCCAGTGCCTTATTTCTTCTTCATCTCTTCTACCAATGTTTTTTCCTTGGACTTATCATCCAGAATTAGCGCGGGATCCATACCCCCGGTGGGTAGGCCTGTTATCTCCGTGATAAGTTCGACAGTTATGGGGACGGGTTTTTCCAGCCATATATCCCCTCCATGCACAACTTCTAACAATTTCTTGGTGCATGTCATCGCATATCGGCCTCTGCCAAAGTGTGGTATATTCAACAACCCTAGAATTCTTGTTCTGTCCAGTCCAGTGGCTGACTAGTGTGGCTGAGTGATGGTTTCTCTGAGTTGGTTCATGACTATTTTCTGCATAAAGATCTGTGGTGTAAGCTATGGATATTTGGTTTCATCTACTACGTCATGGTCATAATACTTGAGCTTCCCGACGTGACCTAATAGCAATGGGTCCACCTGTACTCCCTCTAGTATGCGAGGTAGCACAATCTCTACAGCCGGTTTATTTCAAGGTGAGCTCGGTATATGAATGTGGTCCTCCTGCCACAATGGTTGGCTCAAGGTTCCAGAAGCTTCTGGTTGCTCCTTCACCATCTATTCTTCCCAGGCCGTGGCCATTTCACCCATCGGCTCAGCCAAAAGAAAATCTGGGATGGATATTCGTGGGACGTCTAGTTGCACTTCTGCTTATGGGTTTTGTGCGATTTTGTTAGCTCTCATGGCTGCTTCGGTGTTTTCTGGTGGTATTTCCTGGTGGGTTTCTTCTTCTTTGTTCTAAGGCTCATGTGATGCTACTGGTGTGTCCTGTTCCATGGCCTCTATTTGTGGTTACAGAACCTCCTCTAGTATGGGTGTGGACTCTACTGGAATTTCCTCTGGCGACGGGATTTCATCAATATAGACGATTTCTGGTGGTTGTTGTTCGCTTTCTTACAGTGGTCCTTGCGACGTCGTCTGAGCCCTGGTTGATCTGACTATCTGGCCTAGTTCTGCGAGCTTTGATGGTGCCATAATGGTGTCTGTCGAACGTTCACTGAGTTCGAATGGCTTTGGTGAGCTCTGTGGTTTCACTCTGTTTGTTCTGGTTGTTGTTGCTCTTTTTTTGTTCTCCTTTCGTGAATAGACTAACTGCTTCTGTGCTCATGTGTCATATGGTCTCGTCGTGAATATTTTCGAGGACGCTTCCTCCATCATGTGATTAATGCACCATAATTGTAGGTTCAATGCATCTGCAGTGGTTTCGTACTTGCTATTATGCCTTCTCTTCTATCTCCAGTTGACACGTTTAATGTGGCATCCCATCCATCCTTAACTTGATTTAATTCTACTTCTTGTTGTCCTGTCAGCCTTCTTTTGCCAGCCTTCATTTTCCCGCTTATTTCATTTTTCAATATGGTTGTTATCTTTTCCCTTACTGGCTTCGTGTTTCATATGCGGCTTGTCCATCATGTTGCACGCTGTTTTCAGTTGTTTTTTTTTACTACGTGGTGGGTGGTCGACTGTCCTTGTACAGCTTCAGTCGACTTCCATTGATCATTCCTCTGAGGTCTGCACCCACTAGATCTATTAATTGTACATATCCTCCGTCTGTGATCGCTTTTACCTCATATGGACCTAGCCAATGCATTCTCAGCTTTCCTCGGTGTTGTAACGTTTTACTGTCGTAGAGTAATACTAGATCTCCTTCATTGAACGTCTTCCTCTTGATGTGGCGGTCGTGCCAAGCTTTGTCTCTTTCTTTTTTAACTTGTTGATGGAATCCTGCCAAGATTCGGTCTTCCTCCATTGACATTAGTTGATTTAGTCTTTCCTGTACTGTGCCTCATTCTGTCATTTGTGTAATAGATGCTACGTGTAGGCTGGGTATTAAAAATTCTAAGGGTAGTACTACTTCTTGACCATAGACTAGTTTGAATGGTGTGTGGCCAGTCAGCTTTTTGCATGTGGTTCTATATGCCCATAGTATTACTGGTACCTTGAGATCCCAATCATCCCTATTGACATTACATATCTTTGTCAAGGCATTTTCTAGAATTTTGTTGAAGGCTTCTACCGTGCCATTTCCCTGTGGATGATACGGTGTTCTTTTTTGGTGATGAACTTCAAACTCTTCCAACATCACTCAAATGGTGTTTTTTATGAAGTGCGTTCCTTGGTCGCTCATCAAAATTGTTGGGCACCCAAATCTAGTAATTACATTTTCAAACTGAAAGTGTGCAGTTGTCTCTACGCTGCAATCTTTTACTGGTACGGTTTCCGCCCATCTTGTTAGGTATTTCGTCACAGTGATAATATATCTCACCCCTGTTCTTTTGGCTAGTGGGTTAATGGGTCCCACGAAGTCTATCGCCCATTTGTCGAATGCCTGAAGTGTCACTTGCGGTCGTAGTGGCATCTCGTCCCTTATGTTGGGTTTGCCTACCCTTTGATAGACATCACATTGTTGATAGTATTCTTTCGAGTCTCTATGGATCATTGGTCACCATAATCTTGTGCGTAGTACCTTTTGCATGGTAGATTTTCCTGCATAATGCCCTCTTGCTATTCCCTCATGGGATTCTGCTAAAATTCTTGGTCGTTCATGGTCTAGTACATATCTTCGTAAGATGATATATGTGCCCATCTTGTATAGATGTCCTAGGATCAATTTATAGTCAGTTGCACATACTACCAGGTTCTTCTTCTGCATTGTGGTATATTCTTGCGACGCAGTACCTATGCTCAAGTACTGGATGATCTCTGCAAAGTAATCGTCAACAATTTGTACCGAGAATAGTTTTTCATCTAGAAAGTTGTATTCTAAATTCGTTGGTTCCTCTCCATTTGTGACCCTCGATAGGTGGTCAAGTCCTACATTCAGTTTTCCTGGTTTAACTATTACCTCAAAGTCAAATTCTTGAAATAACAATAACCATCAACAAATTCTCCCCCCCAACACTGACTTGTTGACTAGGTATTTCAGGGCTAAGTGATCTGTAAACATCTTAAAGTGTTTCCCAATAGGTAATGTATGTATTTCTATAGTGCATAAACCATAGCTAGGCCTTCTCTCTCTGTCGTGTTATAATTTTGTTCTAAATCTGATAACTTTCTACTTGCGAACGCTATCGGGTGATCCAAGTCTTCTTCTCCTGGTTGTGCCAATATAGCTCCAAGTGCTATCACTGATGCATCTACATGTACATGGAATGTCTTCTCCCAATTTGGAAATACCAATATTGGTGTGGTGACTATCTTGTCCTTCAGGGTATCCAGACTGTGTTGGCACTCGTCGTTCCATTGATACTTTGTATACTTCCTTAACATTTTTTCCATTGGTGTTGTAATTTGCGTGTAGCCTTTGATGAATTTCCCGTAATATCCTGTATGTCCTAATGTTTCTCTTAGTTGGCGGACTATTTTTGGCGTTGGTATATTAACAATGACTGCGATTTTGGCTGGATCCACTAGCAAGCCTTGTTTGCATACTACGTGTCCCAATAGTATCCGAAATGGTGTTCCAAATATGCATTTCTTGATATTCAGTGATATATGGCACTGTCTGCATCATTCTAACATCAGTTGTAAAACTTCCACATGGTATTTTAGTAAGCTATACACTGTCCAATCATCCAGGTATACTTCGAGGAATTGATGGATGAATTCCTTAAATGATGCGATGACCACTCTAGAAAATATCACAGGTGCATTCTTCATCCCGAACGACATGACTGTATACTGATAAGATCCCCATTTTGTCATGAACGTGGTTTTGTGTCTATCCTCCTATGCTATCTTAATATGATGATGTCCTGAGAATCCATCGGTGAATGAGTAGGCTTTGTGGCCTCCTACGTTCTCGAGTACTTCATCTGTGAACGGTGTGGGGAATGGGTCCTATAGGCATGCATCGTTCAAGTTCCTCAAGTTGACGCATATCCTGATCCCTCTTCCCTATTTCTTGTTCTGTACTACCATCGGGCTTATCCATTCTTATTCTCTGACTGGTTTGATGATGTTGGCCTCAAGCATCCCGTCGATCTCATCTTTAAATTTCTATTTATATATGGGATTCAATATATATGGTCGTTGTTTAATGGGTCTCGCATCAGGTCTGAGTGGTATCTTTATTTCTCTTAATTCTCCGGCTATGCCTTTCATCTCTGTAAAGGTTGTGGGAAAAAGTTCGTTGTATTTGCGCAACAGTTTTGTGATACATGTTGCGCCTCTTTTGTCACCTAAATGAGCAAAATAGAGGTGCTTACAATATTAGTTGGGTTAGCTAAGCAAGAAAGTTGTAAAGGAAAGGGTTAGAAAAATAAACATAAAAGACTAAGCTAAGAATCAAACTAGGAAAATAAATAACAACTAAACTATTGTGCATAAGGACATAACAACAAGAAACAAACAAGACTCATGTCACCAATGGAAGGGATTGTATTAGTGAAAACAAGACACTGAAAATAAAGGGGACTTTGGGTCCCTTCTTCCTCCAAGGGATGTCTCTTGGACCCCCAAGATTGAGCTCTTCTTACAACTTGAAAACATGAAAGAAATGGTGAAAGAATCCCAAGATAACTCACTCAAAAGGTGATGTGGATTTCCCAAATGGAATGGTGCTAGTATTCTCTTGATGAGAAAAGAGGATTCCCCAAGAGAATAGCAGCAGCATAACCTTACAAATGAATTCATTGAAATGTAGTGCACCCATGGCTTTGTTTTATAGCACCACTTTGAGGTATTGTGCAACCATCTTTTAGTGTGAAAAGGGGTTGTTTAGGGCACCTTTAGGTCTTTGACCAGCCACCCAGCCGGATCTAGCTGAGATTTGGATGTCAAATTGACTTGGAAGATAAACCAGAAGTGGGTGGGAGGTCGACCAACATTATAAATGCATTTTTCTCAGGTGTGCGCGGCTTTTAGCATCCACAGTCTCACATCGTGCGCATGTGCACTTTTCCTGCGTTTCTTGATGGCGCATGTGCACGCACACCCTGTGTAGGCATAGCGCATCTTAATTTTATAACTGGTTGTATAGTTTTGGACCTTTTGGAAATGTTTTTTTGGTAATTTTAGTCCATGGGTGAACTCATATCTGTTTGAAGATGTTGGATTCCTGTAACCATTTGCGGACAAAATTTCAGTGATAACAATACGTTCTAGTGTCTGTTCGTCCCAGTAATATCCAATGCTAACTATTTTGGGTTGCTCGGTGGTCCCTATGTTAACCTTCTTTATCTCGATTGGCATAGAGATGACCTTTGACTCTAAGGGTATTCCTTCCACATCTCTCTCACCTTCGACTTCTTCGATCTGAATATCGCACGGATCATCTTCGTCCGAGGCTTCCTCCTGTATGTGATAGCATGACAGTAGATCCTTGACTGTCTTCTTATTCCTCTGTTGTACCTCTGTGATAGCTTCTACTTCTGGTTCTTCAATGAATATGGTGTTTCTGATCTGTTTCAAGGTCGTGTCTATGTTGGGGTTCTCATGCTCGAATGAGAAAGTGATTGTAAAGTTTTGTTGGAGTGTTTCCCATTCCTTGGTTTCTTTACGCATTTCCTGGTCCGTATACCAATTCACTGGTCTGCCCTCTAAAGTATGAATGAAGTGGTGAGACCATTCCTCCGATGGCGTTATTTTCCACAACATTTTACACACCTCCAAGTGTTCTACTGGTGTGCCTAGTCCATCATATTTTTTTTGTTTGTTACTTGTATGTTCTGCACCAAACCTTATGCGCAATAATCGCTTACATTGGTACCAATCTGTGATAGTTTCTTTGTGTGCACCCTACCATCTTGTGGGTGTAGCCTTTAATGTTAAATCTAGTGCTAACAATCTCTAGTTTTCTAATAATTCGTCTTCATATTGTGTCAAGAAAGTTTCCAAATCATTTAGCCCGTGAAAATTGGGTGGTTCTCTGATTTCCGTGCCAATCCACCTTACTGCGCGGTCTATTCTGGCACAAGTTCTCATGGATACTTCATGTAGGCTTTGTTGCCAGTTTTCTAACCTGGTGTCTAAGTCTGTTGTGCATGAGGTAATGCTCCGCCAACTGAGTACCCCATCTGCAGTTGGGTTTATATAATCCACATCACGTGTAGTTGTTCTGTACAACTGGCCGATCTCTTCTAAATCCAGGCAAGTGGGTTCTATGAACCTCTCGCCTTCTAATGGGTCAAGTGGGAATATGACCCTGTATTCCCCCGACTCAAATTTCATTTTTCTGGTTTTTAATTTAATTATGGCCTGGTTTTCAAATGCCCAATCCAGACCAAGTAGTGTTGGGTAAGGTGTTGTGTCGTCTACTATTTCGATGACTTCAAAGTTTGCCTTAGTGTGCACACCATCCAGATCTACTATCACTCCTTTCAGTCTGCCTATTGGTAGGACTTTATGTTGATTTGCTAGCTTTAATTGAATAGTTGAGTATCCCAATGTAGGTTCTCCCATGCATTTCCATGTAGCTTTTGGTAGTACATTCACTTCAGATCCTAGATATAATATAATATCTCCCATATTGAAATCCCCAATGTTAGAATTTAATCTAAATTCCCTACTTGTTCTTCTTCTTGTGTGTAGGTGGTTGACATTTTTCAATTATGGCTTATGTTTCATCTCACCGCTACATTTTTCTAGAATGTTTTGCAATATTTTGACAGATGAAGGATCACTTAACATTTTGATGCATGATTGCAAAAAGTCTTTGATCATACTTGTTCCTCAGGTTGTATTATGTTGGTATGGTCCAGTGATGGCGACATTTCGTATTCCGGAGCTTCCTTGCTCTGTTGTTCCATCGGCACAATGTTCTCCTTCTGGAATTCTTGTCGGGCTTCTATAAAGATCTCCTTCTCCTTATGCGCATCGAACTACTTCTTGGGGTTGGTGTTCTTCTTTACCCATTGGTTCTACACTGGTTCTTGTTGAACTGCGTCATTTCCTGTTTTCGTTCCTCCTCAAGTGACTATATTGATGTTCCATCCATCATCCCTTGCTTTAGCTGAAATCTAATGAACATTCTGGTTATTTTGATTCCTTTTTTCCTGGATCTTTACAAGTAATGTCGGACATTCCTCTGTATCATGGTATGATGCGTGAAAATACATACAAGTTGCTGGTGTCAGTGGGCACTCCCGTGCATAATGTCCTGGTTGCTGGCAATTGTGACATGTAATAGGTCCTCTACCCCGTCTGAAACCTCCTCTTGCTCATCCTGCTCCTCTATAAGCTGCACGGTCACCTCGTGGTGGGTTGTACTGTGGTCCCTGATTATACTGTGCAGTATTGTACTGCGGCTGTGCTAGGTTGTACTGCAGCTGCGCGTTATTGTAAGGTTGCAACGCCGTATTATACTACTATTGCGCAGTGTTGTATGGTGTTGGGGATTGATTGAACTGTGGTGCTACCTGCCCAGTCATCATTTATGTATGTACCCTGTATGCGTCTGATGCTCTTTCCTGCATCAGCTCCATAGTTCTGCAATCTTTATCATCATGGCCGACTGACTTGCAAAAGGTGCAATATGAGTTCTTTGGGACTGTTTGGTATTTTTGCATCATCGTGCAGTGGTAAGGGTCGTGACCCAGTTTATTGCATATTTCGCACCATAATCCTCCCTGTGGTAGTGGGTTTGGCATCCCTATCTCCATATACTGTGCGAATGTTGGGAATTCATTCTTATGGTGTCCTTCCATCCTGTAGGTAGTGCACCAAATGACTTCTTGTTTTCCCTTGTTCTTGTTCTGGTTCAGTTAAAATGTTAAGTTCTTCAGATCCTCCTTCAGTTCTTCAATAGACAAGTCCGTCTACTGGTACTGATTTTCTTCCAATTGCAAGCCTTCCTGCAGAGCCTCTGCCTTCGTCTGAAAATTCTGTTGTCGTATTGGATATTTTAATTGTGGGAGTAGTGAGTTGACAAACAAGTGTCGATGTTGCATATCAGTTATAAGGTACTTTAACTTTTATTTTAATCGCTTGAACCTTTGATCAATCTCCCATACCGATTCTCCTGGTTTATGTCTTATTTCAATCATCTCATTCATGTATTGATCCTCTGAGCTTGGCTTCTAGAACTCATTGATCAATAGTTTCTTAATGTCATCCAGTGTCCTTGTCATTCTAGGAACAATGTTCATGTCTAGACTCATTTAACAGTCTAGTGTGTGGTCCCTTAGCGTGATCGATAGCTACGCGAGTTTGGTGTCTTCATCAATGATCTTCTTTTCTTCCCAAATCTTTGCGCAAATAAACATATGCTTCTCAGGGTCTTCTGATGCTTCTCCTTGAAACTCTAGTAATCTGATCGTAGGATCGTGTCCTGCCATTCTAAATACTAGTCTACTCCCTCCTCTGCGTGGTGTAGATACTTGACTAAGGTTTCCTGGAATGGCTCCTCTAGTTGTTGCTCCTTGTGTAGATGTACTTCCTACGTTCGGGCTTCCTCCGAACTTTGGTTGTCTAAACAGTGGTGTTCTCTTTGGTGTATTGGTCGCACATGGGTTTATGGGTTCCACACTGACATTAACATTAAAGGGATGGTTTTCTTCTCCTCCTGTTCATGGACCTCTTGTTTTCCTCTCATATGTGGTGTGCAGGATTTCCTCAATCTTCTCCACAGCCTGAAGATCCTCTACTTCTTCCTCATCACTGGCCAAGCCCTCCCTCTCGGCTACGGCTCTCTTCTTGGTATTCACCTTATATTGGTAGGGTGCTCCTCTACGCATCATTCCCGATGACACCAAGATCCACTTGAGTTGGTCGTCATCCATCAATATCGGATCCAAGGGTTCCTCCTTATTCTTCTCTGTATCCTACCCCCCTTCCATTCCTCCTCTCTCTGTCAGTGCTTCCCCCCTTCCCCCATGCGCGCAGGGAAGTCTAGCTGTCTAATTCCATTGTCATTACACCTTTTTTATATAGCAGTATCTTGATAGAAGTATATAGTGATTATATGTACCTTCCTATGGGTCCTCGTAGGAACTCTTGCTCAGCTGTGTTATATGACTTTGTTGTGTCTACTGCAAATTATGTGATAAATCCTGCCACAATACTATCAAGCAAAATTTGACCATGCGGGTGAATTTGTTGTTCACCTATTGCAGCTGCTAGATCTGTACTAGAGTCTAATCTAGCTATCGAATCTGGTTCGTCGTGTGGTTATCCTTTAACCTTAAGATCCACTCCTATAGTAGATGCAGAAAATCACAGAAAAAGACTTTGTGTAAATCCGTAAATACGTATTTATCCAGGTATCTACGCGGTGTGATCCTAGGGTTTCTATTGTCTTTCTGTGAAAATTCTATCTCTTTAGTCCTTAACCATCCCTCGATTTCTTCTCTCGTGGGGTTCCAAGGTCTCAACATCCCCTTATAATGATTCATTGCTCTTTTGTTCCTCTCCTTCGGTTCGTATTCATTCCATATCATCTACTCAGTCCTTTCTTGTTCCTCTTAACCTGGAAACGAAACCATTTGTTGGTTTATCGGTTCGCTTCTCAGGTTATCTAAATTATTGACCCAGGGTTCATGTCATTCAGGGTTCCAACAAAGCCTCTAAAACTATCAGACCTCCTGGTAAACTAGAGGGCAACACAACACCCAGAAAGCATTGAGCAGTCTCACTCAAAATAGCTTTAAATGGGTGGTTGTAAGACTCAGGTGTTTATAGCCTAGGATAGAGTAGGGGACAGGGTTTCTTGATTAAGGCCAAATACTATGAGCGGTAAGGGAAACTACTTGTTCCTTGGATTCACATACGTATATCCCACAGTTTTATTTAAGCAAAGTATAAACAGATTCATAACAATGTATTAACTCATTTGTCAAGCTTAATCGTTAATTGTTGAAAGAAAGAAGAGACATGCATACATTTAACACATTACGCGAGGATTAATGATCTGAAATTTTACTTGATCTAAAATTCAAGATCTTTTAACCATTATTTGCATGTGAATTTTTAACTGTTAACCATCTTTGTAATGCAAAATTAAAGAATTTTCATCAAGCACATGAACAAGAACAACATGTAAGAAAACCATCCATGAACAAGAATTGGTAATGGAGTTCACCAGACTTCCTGGCTATGTCTCCAAGTCCACTCCATCAGTGAGACCGCTCTTTAATTAATCTCAAATGCTTAAAAAATACAAAGAAAGGCTTACATAAGAGCTCCCAAAAACCAACTTTCAGATCTGCGATTCTGGGCAGAAACAAACATCATAGGTGGCTAGAAAACGTCATTCTGCAACTTTTGACGATAAACTCGAGTATTCTTAGCTCGCTCAAATGGGCTCTGGAGGCACTTTTCTGTTCAGGCTACTCTGATGATGATACATATAGCATATTCATAATCCTCTTGAAATTCTACAACTTTTGAGTATAAAGTCGACCTATTTCTGAGAAGGTCACCTGGAACACCTCCTGGCATGAATTCCAATGCAGTGTCTACCTGTCAGATTTGTATAGTCTCGAAAAGAGTGTCACTCCTCTTTTGGAAGCACTTTTCTGTTTGACTACTCTGATGAAAAAACAGAGAGCATATTTGGAATCCCCTCAAAATTCTGCAACTTTTGAGTATAAAGTCGACCTATTTCTAAGCAGGTCGCCTGGAACACCTTCTGGCACGAATTCCAATGCAGTCTCTGCCAACTCCCTTGCCTCATTTTGCGTGCCCAGTTAAATAAGAAGAACCGCTAACCAATTCACCAAACTTAGCAAATCTCCTCCAGATTTGGCGGTAACCACCAAATTTGGAGAAAATCCATCAAATTTGGCTGGATCCGCCAAACTGCTGGCTTCTAGAAGGTGACACATGTCATGCTGACGTTAGCATTCGTACTGCTGACGTCATCAGTATTCTCTTTTCACTGTTTGACTTTTTATCATTGTTTTTGAAAAAATTCAGAGTGTCATAACTTATTCATACGAGCTCCATTTGAGAAATTAAATATATGGTCGGAATCGGGAGAACGAGATGGACGCAATGGCATTGGTTTCATCCAATTCTGAGAACTTTGATTTTTGAGGATTTTTTGAGCCTAGGGACCCTTCTGAGACTTCTGGATCATTCCTAGATCCTCCTTTTCTGCATTTGAGTATTTTCGAGCGATTTTGGATCCACCTGGATCACACCTCCCCACTAAGAAGCTTTTGAACCACAAAAAACATGAAATCATTCAGAAAATAAGTGAGGACATGTTTGTCTCACTTGTCCTGAATCACCTATCCATTCCTCCTGGAAATTGTACATCTGACTCAGCAATACAACAATAAACACTGTGTTGACATTGTTAAGTACATTAATCACATTCTTAATCACATCTTCATTCAACATTGTCAGACCCAACCACATACTATTAATGAGTAATAAGCTTAATATAAACATTGAACATGTGAAAGAGATTGTACCCGAACCATGCTGACTTTTAACCATAGAAACACTATCAACCAAAACAGGTGTATTGTAGTGAAATGACACTTCCTTTTCATGCTTAGGCTTCTTTTCTTCCTTACATTGTATAGACATAAGTGCCAAATTCCGACTTGCATTAACAACCCTTTTTAATTGTTGTGTAGTGCCCAATGATTTTTCATTTTTCAATGAATGTGAATGCACTATGTACTCAATTCCTTCTTTAAACAAGTGATATTGATTATGTTCTCAATAGAAGATCGTTTTTCTATCATATAAGTATGGACTACCCAACACAATTCCACAAATATCTAGTGGGACCACATCAAATTCAACCTCATCTACAAACTTAGCTGTAATTGCAAACTTTAGATCACATTGTTGTGTTACTTGTAATCTTTTATCTTTGCATACCCAACCTAATGGATAAGGTTTCTTGTGTGTTTTTGTTGTTAATCTCAATTGTTTAACTACCTCTTCTGAAACAAGATTAACTTGAGATCCACTATCTATGAGTGTGTCAACCTTTGTTTGTTTTGTAATCACTCTTATATGAAACAATGCATTCCTCTTTCTATCCTTAGAATTGTCATCATCTTTAAAAGTAGAAGCACATGAAGAACCAATGT